>JBAMBP010002748.1:0-181352 GCA_037044515.1 Phortica magna
TTGTTGTTGTTGTAATATTTGTTGTTGTTGCAATTGTTGTTGTTGTTGTAATTGTTGTTGTTGTAATTTTTGTTGTTATTGTAATTGTTGTTGTTGTTGTAATTTTTGTTGTTGTTGTAATTGTTGTTGTTGTTGTAATTGTTGTAATTTTTGTTGTAATGTTTGTTGTTGTAATTTTTGTTGTTGAATTTTGTTGTTGTTGTAATTTGTTGTTGTTGTTGTTGTTGTTGTTGTAATTGTTGTTGTTGTTGTAATTTGTTGTTGTTGTAATTTTTGTTGTAATTTGTTGTTGTTGTAATTTTTGTTGTTGTTGTAATTGTTGTTGTTGTTGTTGTAATTGTTGTTGTAATTGTTGTTGTTGTTGTACTTGTTGTTGTAATATTTGTTGTTGTTGTAATTGTTGTTGTTGTAATATTTGTTGTTGTTGTTGTAATTTTTGTTGTTGTTGTAATATTTGTTGTTGTTGTTGTAATTGTTGTTGTTGTAATTGTTGTTGTTGTTATAGTTGTTGTTGTAATGTGTTGTTGTTGTTGTAATATTTGTTGTTGTTGCAATTTTTGTTGTTGTTGTAATTGTTGTTGTTGTAATTTTTGTTGTTATTGTAATTGTTGTTGTTGTTGTAATTTTTGTTGTTGTTGTAATTTTTGTTGTTGTTGTAATTGTTGTTGTTGTTGGTATTGTTGTAATTGTTGTTGTAATTGTTGTTGTTGTTGTTATTGTAATTTTTGTTGTTGTTGTAATTTTTGTTGTTGTTGTAATTGTTGTTGTTGTTGTAATTGTTGTTGTTGTTGTACTTGTTGTTGTAATATTTGTTGTTGTTGTAATTGTTGTTGTTGTTGTACTTGTTGTTGTTGTTGTAATTGTTGTTGTTGTTGTAATATTTGTTGTTGTTGTTGTAATTTTTGTTGTTGTTGTTGTAATTTTTGTTGTTGTTGTTGTTGTAATTGTTGTTGTTGTAATTGTTGTTGTTGTAATTGTTGTTGTTGTAATTGTTGTTGTTGTAATTGTTGTTGTTGTTATAATATTTGTTGTTGTAATATTTGTTGTTGTTGCAATTGTTGTTGTTGTTGTAATTGTTGTTGTTGTAATTTTTGTTGTTATTGTAATTGTTGTTGTTGTTGTAATTTTTGTTGTTGTTGTAATTGTTGTTGTTGTTGTAATTGTTGTAATTTTTGTTGTTGTTGTAATTGTTGTTGTTGTTGTAATTGTTGTAATTTTTGTTGTAATATTTGTTGTTGTAATTTTTGTTGTTGTTTTGTTGTTGTTGTAATTTTTGTTGTTGTTTTGTTGTTGTTGTAATTTTTGTTGTTGTTGTAATTGTTGTAATTGTTGTTGTTGTACTTGTTGTTGTAATATTTGTTGTTGTTGTAATATTTGTTGTTGTTGTAATTTTTGTTGTAATTGTTGTTGTTATTGTAATTTTTGTTGTTGTTGTAATTTTTGTTGTTGTTGTAATTGTTGTTGTTGTTGTAATTGTTGTTGTTGTTGTACTTGTTGTTGTAATATTTGTTGTTTTTGTAATTGTTGTTGTTGTAATATTTGTTGTTGTTATTGTAATTTTTGTTGTTGTTGTAATTGTTGTTGTTATTGTAATTTTTGTTGTTGTTATTGTAATTGTTGTTGTAATATTTGTTGTTGTTGTTGTAATTTTTGTTGTTGTAGTTTTGGTTGTTGTTGTTATATTTGTTGTTGTTGTTGTAATTGTTGTTGTTGTAATATTTATTGTTGTTGTAATTGTTGTTGTTGTAATTGTTGTTGTTGTAATATTTGTTGTTGTTGTTGTAATTTTTGTTGTTGTAATTTTTGTTGTTGTTGTAATTTTTGTTGTTGTTGTAATTTGTGTTGTAATTTTTGTTGTTGATGTTGTAATTTGTTGTTGTAATATTTGTTGTTGTTGTAATTGTTGTTGTAATTTTTGTTGTTGTTGTTGTAATTGTTATTGTTGTTGTAATTTTTGTTGTTGTTGTTGTAATTGTTGTTGTTGTTGTAATTGTTGTTGTTGTTGTTGTAATTGTTGTTGTTGTTGTAATTTTTGTTGTTGTTGTAATATTTGTTGTTGTTGTTGTAATTGTTGTTGTTGTAATATTTGTTGTTGTTATTGTAATTTGTTGTTGTTGTAGTAATTGTTGTTGTTGTAATTTGTTGTTGTTGTTGTAATTTTTGTTGTTGTTGTAATATTTGTTGTTGTTGTTGTAATTGTTGTTGTTGTTGTTATTGTAATTGTTGTTGTAATTTTTGTTGTTGTTGTTGTTGTTATTGTAATTCTTGTTGTAATTTTTGTTGTTGTTGTTATTGTAATTGTTGTTGTAATATTTGTTGTTGTTGTTGTAATTTTTGTTGTTGTAGTTTTGGTTGTTGTTGTAATATTTGTTGTTGTTGTAATTTTTGTTGTTGTTGTTGTAATTTTTGTTGTTGTTGTTGTTGTAGTTTTTTTGTTGTTGTTGTAATTTTTGTTGTTGTTATTGTAATTTTTGTTGTTGTAATTTTTGTTGTTGTTGTTGAAATTTTTCTTGTTGACAAATGTTGCTACAAAATGTTGCTGACAAATGTTGTTACAAAATGTTGCTGAGAAATGTTGCTCAAACATGTTGCAATAAAAAATCATTTATTTCTGGTTCCGGAACAGTTTTTCGCCAAAAAAAAGGTCAAGGGCGTTTACCTAGGGCTTTGTTTTTGAGGAATACGAGTAAAAAACGATGCTCTTTCCGATGAGCATATTTTGAACTCTCCAAAGTCTCTCCTTCACTCTCTTTTGTGAATCATTTTTTTTGAGAGAGTAATATTTGCAATTTTTTAATGTTGTTGACAAATGTTGCCAGAAATGTTGCTTAGTACTTTTGCCAACAAAAAAATTTTTCTATCAAAATTTGTATGGCAAATATTGCTCAGAAATGTTGCTGACAAATGTTGTTAGAAAATGTTGCTGGAAAATGTTGCGTAGAAATGTTGATAAATAATGTAGCTAGAAAATGTTGAAGGAGAGACTTTAGAGAATTACAAATATACTCATCGGAAAAAGAATCTTTTCTTACCACATTGTCTCAAATTCAGAGCCCTAGGTCAACGCGTTTGGAAGTTGGCCACTTTATAGAAAAAACCCCGAACGGAACAAAATAAAATGGAGTGATTGCAATATTATTTTAGAAACATTTGTCAGCCATATTTTTCAGCATCATATTCTAGCAACATTTGTAAGACACATTTGTTATCATTGTGTCTTACAAATGCAATTGCAGGGTGTAAGATTGTCAAGTATAGTCGACTGGTTTTTATTGGTGCGCTTTTCGAAGCAATTTTCATGAAATTAATCGATGCCGTTGAGGTATCTGTAACGCATCTCTTTGCTCGTGAGTGCAGTACAGCAAACGAAGCTTCAATTGTTGTTGTTGTGCACAACAATCTTTCGTTGCCTCTGGCAATTGTTGCATTGCACTCTGTTGCCGCTGTCGCTCTTGTGGCATGTTTGTTTGTTTGTTTGTCTGTTGATACTTTCCTTTAACTTGCATGCAATGCCGATTTTGTTGTTTGTTTTTTTGCACTCAAGCAGTCTTCCAGGCATTCTTTGTGGTCTTTGCCTTTATTTGTTTTATTTCTTTCTTGAGATTTTTAATATAAATTATTTTTAACAATATTTTTTTCTGTTTGCTTTTTTTTTTAGTTTTTTGACGAGCGCTTTTCGTGTCTAGCGAAGTTTTTATGCATGTACGTTCTTCTTATTGCGCAATAAGAAGAGTGAAGACTACACACACACACATAGCATGGGCCACAAGTGGACGGACAAATGTTGTTGCTGTTGCTGTTGACGATGGCGTTGATATTATCCAAATGCCAGGCGAGGTGAGGCCATGGTGTGCCGCTGCTTGCCACAACGTCATTGACGGCATTTGCCAGCCAGCCAGCCAGGCCAGGCCGCAACGCGCATCTCAGACTCAGCTGTGTGTCGCCGACGTCTTCGTTCTCGCTGTCGTTCCATACCAAAAGCCACCGCATTAATCTCGCAACGAATGTCAAGAATTGCGGCTGTGCGCGCATTTTTTGTATCTTTTGTCGTCGTAGAAAAGTGTAAGTTGCAGACGGTCAGACAAGCAGCCAGCCATTGAAACCCACTTTGTGCGCCTTGAAATTCTACTCGCAAATTATATTTATTTTCTGTTTATTTGTAAAAAACTTTATTTGTGTTTTATTTTTCTTCTATTATTGCTTAGCATGCTGCAATGCAATTTGATAAACTCGGCTTTTTCTCTTTCTTTATTGTTGTCGTTGTCGTTGGCGGCAAAAGGCAAAAGACAAAAGACTCACTTTGCCAGCATCAAATCTCAACTCGCTCAAAGTTCACGAACCTTTCGGCTAAATATTGTCATGATTATTATTTATTGCGAAACGATTTTTCTTTGCTGTCGCTTAGAAAAGCAGCCAAGACAATGACGTCGTTTTGGCAAAGACAAAACAAAGCAAAACCAAGCGCAGCTCATCTTGCAACATGAACTTAAAATGCAACAATTTCGTAACATTGTCGATGCCGTTTTCTGCTGAGCTTAAGCGATGCGCCGCCGCCGGCACACAAGAAGGGCTTTTGTGCGCCAGACTGCGGTTTTGTTGGCGTTAAATCGACCTTAACGGCGCTCAAAGACTTGTGAAATTGGCTTTGGCCAAGAGACTTTGCAAATGACTTCCTAATGCCGTTGTTTTGGTCAATGACTTGCCTAACGACTAACTGCTTCGGCCAGCATTTCTTTGCGCACAAGTCTTATTGCTCATGTTTAATTACCTCATATAATTTTCTAATTAAAATTTACAACATTTCAATGGCATGAAAAACAGCGAGCAACATTCACAAGATCAGCTGCGATAATCATAATACCCAATAGCACAAGATGAAGTTGAGGCAAGAGCATGAGCATGAGCCAGCCAGCTGTGTTTGATCTCTTAATGCGACTTGCCTTCGCTTTAATTTATGCCCCTGCCACTGCCACTGACTGGCTGACGCCGACAACATCATCATCATCGTCAGTGCGTTGCATCCTGGCGCTGCAGTTGCGACGTGAGTGCATGTATTTTCAATTTCGTATGCGTTGCACGCGTTTTTCAATGTCATCTTCTGCCTCAACACATTTACGCTTCTGCATTATGTAATGCACATAGTGAAGTGGCGTTGAGATACTTTAGCAGAGGCATTGAAACTCGCACGTTCATTTACAGCTACGCATCGTCACCTTATTATTATTATTATCTTCTTATTTTGGATTGTGAAAAAAGAAGCTCAAAACAAAAATAAAACACGCATGGGTGTAAATCACACAGGCGCATTTGGCTGAGCGAGCGACTGTAGACACTTGAAATGCGCTTAATTGGTTCTTCAACGCGCACCGAGTTCGTTTGCTCTTTGCAGAACGCCGGCGTGTTATTAATATGTATCTTTCACACACACACACACACACACACACATTTTACAGCAATTTGAGCAACGCTCAATACATGAGATGCTCTTGAAGTGCAAGTAGCTCCGATTTACATGTGTTGTTCTTTCTATTTTCGGTCGATTTTCATAGCTTTTTAATCGATTGGCGGCGTAGCACATCCCAGTAGGAATTCAGTACTTGCGCAAACCTTACATGTCTCATTTCCATTTACGCAGCGTTGGCCGCTTTTTGAAGGCCTTGACGCGTTTCGTGTTTTATGTATGAACTATAATAATCTTTATCAGGTCATCTCACCTGAAATCTCTCGATCGACAATCAACTCCTCCGTTCTGCGCTACCTATGTGAGTCTACTGTGGATTAGCGGCCTGACAACAGCGGCTTTTGGATGGACATTTAACACGGATGCATATTTAGTCTCTGACCACACATGGATGTGAGCAAATAAATTTCCCCCACCGGGTCAGAGACTTATATTTTACTTATTAATAAATTTTTATATTATTATATGAAATTAATTTTTTGTTTTTTTTCACTCTTGGTTTTTATGTATTATTATAGTATTTATTATTATTTGTATTTAATTATTATTTTTATATTTTATATATTTTAATAACTTTAAGTCATTCATAACGGTACATTGTTATTAATAAATAATAAACATAAACAAAAGCATTATACGAGATTTTCTGTATGTTCGCTAATTAAAATTCTGTTATGTTAACTAACAGCGCGCATAACAGGCAAAAAGAAGTCGTTGACATGTCTATCTCTCTGACTCTATCCCTCATTGAGACGCTTTACTCGACAGTTTTCGCATTTTGGCTTCTCGTTTGAGTTGACTTGACTTGACTTTTTAGTCATATACACATTTGAAATTGTTCATAAATGAAATTGTTTATTTATTATATGCTCGAAGCGCTGTTATAAAAATATATATATATTTATATATTTGCTTTTTATTACTTTCAGCTCAATTGTTGCGTAGCATTATTAAAAATTGAAATTGCTTTTCGGCGTAGCACATTTTGCCATCAAATAAAAATAGATGAGCTTCGCAGTTAACTCAACTCAGCACAGCGTTGCATGCTCTTTCTGACGCTTTGTGTCTCATTGTGTGTGTGTGTGTGTGTGTGTGATGAAATTCATAAATTCTTTATTAATGTTTTATATTTATATTGCCTGCATAACGTGTTCATTGTACATCATTATGCTTTGTAACTGAACGCGCATTCGTGCCACAATGCTTATCGTTCCCACAAACTCATTAAAACATGCGCTTGCATACAAAATGACTTTTCCCATTGACCGACCGCGCGACGAGCGAGCGTTTGAATGCTTTTAACTAAATCGATGCTTCATATTTTAGCGATTCGCGTGAATTTATGCAATGAACTTCAGCTTCATTCTCATCAGTCGTCAGTGCCTTCAAAGGGAGCAGACGCGCGCATTAATCAAATCAAATGCTTTGTGCCTTTAAGTCGTGCATTTGAATCTCTGTTAAGCTGAAAGTCTTTTCCTACCGCCCAAAGTCGATCGCTGCTTGCTTTGCGTTCCATTTTGCCGGCCGCGCAGATTCGGACATGCTCTCAGACCCAGACTCAGCACCGAGACCGCGTGCTTGTAATGCTAAAGTGAGCTGCTTAGGCCAGACATGCCAGCATCTTTCACTGCCTTGTTGTTGCCTTGCAGGAAAATGCATCTGCACTCAAACATAGAACGAAAATGTCTGTGCCACCAGTCGGTCGGTCCGTCCGTCCAAGCTGACGTGATATTATAAATTTAAGTTGTATTTGCGATTTGTTTTTATTTTTATTTCTATTTTTATTTGTCGTTCTTCTCTTTTTCTTCCTGTTGTTAAGCTGCATTTTCGGGTCATGTCCGAGATCAGCGCTTGGATTACTTTGGGTTTTTTTCCCTCTCTCTCTCTCTTTTACATATTGGCAGCAGACATGAAAATGTACTTTCAATGGGAACGAATGCATTTTGCAGCATGGCACGGCAGTTGCGACAGTTGAGCGACCTCAACAGTTGTATTGAATTTTAGAAAGTAATGTTCTTTTTTGTTGCTTGCATTGTCTTAAGCATTCTGGCTTAGCATAGCTTAGTAGCTTTCAGCGTATTTATTTAAACCAAGCGTGTTTTTTTAATGTACAAAATTATTTGCATAAAAACCAACAAGAGATGTAAAAAGTTGCATTTGCCGCACTTCAATGTCACATCAGATACATGTTAGTTACATGTAACTTAAATTATGCAGAGCGCAAAATATTGCGCAGTCATGTGTGAGACGCATGCATGTATCTATTGCAGCGAAGCGTCAAAGTCAAGTTCGCTGGCATATGCAATTACATTTGTATCTGCTGCCTGCGCAAAAAGTGTCAATGCCACAGACTCAGACACACCCAACCGAAAGCGACGCCAGCTGCAACACGCAACCAATTTCGCATCAGCAGCGCCAAATAAATTAAGAAAAGTGTGCTTTGCTTAAATTAAAAGAAACTGGCAACGATTGACATGCAATTTAAGCGACTTGAACCACTCTCAGCACAATAGATACATGGCTAGTTAGAGACAAGAATATCTGCACACAACATTTGTCGCAATAAATTCATGCATCTTTGCCTTGACATCAACACAGTTCAGTCTCATTTTGGCGCATTCCGACTGACGTACTTTTCACTCAACCCCTTCCGCCCAACACCCAACAACGAGAGTCAATATGAGCCCGAGCGTACATGAGTAAAAGTCGCAGCGTTGCGAGCTGACAAGCAAGTGTGCCACGCGGCGCTTCGAGCCTTACTGCCATGCCGACTGCTGTTGACATGCCACTCCGCGCACCATCTTCGTGCTACGGTAATAGGAGCTGAGCTGAGCTGCAGCTCGTTTACTCGTACGAGTGACATTTCACCCACGGGAGCATTTTATGCTTTCGTTTTGCCTTACAAGTTCTGCTGGCACGGCTTCACTTCACTGCGGAGCGTTGACTTCGCTTCTATTTTGCTATTATTGCTTTGCTTTCACTTCACATCTCTTGTATTTATTTAGTTGGCCCTATTAATCCTTTATGTCACGACACCTCAACAGTCTCCTCGACAGTCTAGAAATAAAATCAATTTTTAAATATCCACACGTATTAAAGACGTTCGACCCAGTTGGAATTTTCTATGTCCAATCATTCCAGTGTTGAGTTAGAGTGCATGCTGGCCAAATCTCTCATATTCTTCAATATAAAGTTCTATAAACTTATCCAAAACCTGCCAAATTTGCCTACCTCCTCCAAAGTAAGCGTCGCATTTAAAGCGCTGCTTGGCTGCTTCGGTTTGCATGTCATGCTCTTTCATGACATGCATTCTTCTCCGTCTGTTACTCCGCTGTTACTCTTTCGCACTCGCTCTGCTAATCTAACTGACTTGCTCTTCGTCTACACACGCATTACACAATCGAATTCTAACTGTTGTTGCACTCGTTGTATTGTGGCTCGTGTCTGTTGTATTTTTCCGGCACTGTTTGTCGACAGGAAATTGTCTCAACAAGACTTCATTAAACCTTCAGTTGTGTCTGTATCTCCCGGCTTGCCTTCTCCTTCACTCGGTGTCTGTCTGACTGCCTTAACATGCGACAACCGCTGTCGACTGTCGTGCAATATGTCACTTAAAACCCTTTAATGCGTTCGCACTCACACGCTTTGCTCAATTAAGCGCCGTGCCTGCACTTAAAGTGTTTAATAGAACGACCGATGTGCGCTACAAAAAAAAAGCGCATCTTCGCACTGCGCTTCGTTTCATATGACGTTCATTAAGCAAGTATAAAGTGCCCGGAAAATCTTTTATGAATCTTGCCGTCCCTTTTCTCTTTAAGTCTGTTACTTACCGCTTTAAAAAGCATCTCATGTTCGTGTCGTTGCTCATTAGTTGGCGCTCGTTGACACTACTTGCTGTTGATTAAAGTTGCTGTTGTTGTTGTTGGTAGACTTTTTTAATTGTTGTTAATTTAATTGACACTTGAATTGGTTCGGCTTTAAAACTGTCTGCCAAGTAATAAGATATCTTCATCAGCGCAGCATTCAAAGGAACTTGAAGAGGTTCTTTGGTGCGCTAAAAAGAAAAGATAAAAAAAGGACGAATGAGTACAACTTAATAAAAACAGTTTAAAGCTATGAACTTCTGGGGTATTGTAAACATTTTGAGGACATTGAACTATTATTTGTATTATTATTTAAAAATCTGAATATTAAATTGCTGCATGTTCTATATGACGCCATGCTACTTAAGACAAATTAATTGTTAGATTCCTAATAACATACGATAATTTGAAGCATTTTTTGCTTTTTTTAATAATAAAACTAATTTTTATTGATTACCCATATATCTTAAAAATATATGCGTTTTTTAGTGATTATTTTCGCATTTTTTTCAAGTTTTAAGTATTAAACTGTCGCATGCGCTGTGTGCGCCAAATTAACATAAGAGCATTAAATGTTGTTTAATTCATTATGAAATGTTTCCTCAATTGAATTCAAGGAAATTGTTGTTGTTATTAATTTGGCTGACACATTGTTGATTACCTATTTCTATCCACATATGTGTGTGTACATCCATCATGCCACGCCCACTGCAATTTCACGCCTTTCATTCAATATTAACAACACTAAACTCGGTTATTTATTTGCTCATACACCTTAAAGCACGCAGAGTCACGCGGCGGCACGTAGCACGACCTTGTGTGTGTATTTGTTGTAGAAAAAATCTCAGCCTGTCTGGACATTTGTATAAGCCAATGATATATTTTATTTGCCGAACAATGAGCTGCAAACGATTCTCGCTCATTCGCAGCCTGTCAATGTAAGCCAGACGCCCGCGCCCACGCCCGTGCCCGCTGGCCATAGTCTTCTACGCTATGCTGGTCAATGCTTGCTGACGTATTTTAGTCAATCAAATGTGCGCGCCGGCATGTCAACTGTTGTTGCTGTTGTTGTTGTTGTTGTTGTTGTTGTCCTTAAGCCAACGTTGAGTTTCGTCCTTACGTCGAAAATGACGGAAATATTTCACATGTTCATGCTCACGAATTGCCATTGTCAATTTCACACGCCGTTCACTCGTTTAACGTTCATTTATCCACGAGTCCGTGTGTGTGTGTGTCCTGCATTGTGTCCAACGTTTGTAATGCTTTCGTCCTTGCCACAAATCCTGTACAACGAAGCGGCTAACACAATTCGTTGCACGTTCAATTGATTGAATTGGCCAACATGGTTGGACACCGGCAACATTGCCCCATCCCCACCACCGCCGCCACCCACGCAACCGCTTGCCAAGCGTTAAACTCGTTTGGCTGACGTCTGACAGACTGACACACTGCCGACGATGACGATGAGCGCACTCAACTCGACTGGACGACTGAGCCAACTCGTTCTGACGCTTGTAACAATTATTCAATTTGATTTGCGTGCTTTGCTGCCCTCTGTTGTTGTTGTTGCTGTTGTTGGTGCTTTTGTATCTAGCATGAATTTTGTTACAGGCATCACTCGCATGTCCTTTGCCTATTTTTAACATGTGTTGTAACAAAAGCTAAACGTTTTTTTTATGCTTTCTTCATTTGATTGCATTTATTATTGTTTGTTTCGCTTTTTTTTTCCAGTGCTTCAATACACTTGAACAAAATGTGTCGCTTTATGCAACATTTCACACCTGTGCAGACAACAACAACAACAGCAAACCTAACCGGATATGACACTTGTCTGAGGCTATTAAGCGATTATAAACTTTGTGGCTTGAGTGGGCGGCAGAGACAGCGACAGCGATAGCGACATTGGCAACGGCAACGGCGACGGCACATTGTATCTATGTGCAAAACTTTACATATATGTGAGTGTCAACGGAAGTAAATTTAATGTGGCCGACGTGTGCACTCTACAAAGTTTCTAAAGTGCCACTTTTCACACACACACAAGCGTCGTGTGTATGTGTGTGTGTGTGTGTTGCTATTGTCGACTTCCTGTATCAATATTGTATATCCATTTTATTGATGACAATGGCGTTTTAATTACACAACCTTCCTACATGCCAAAGCAACTTTATGTGATAACTGCAGATACATGTGTATATACATACATATATCTGCTGTTAGTTGGTACAGCTCAATGTATGCTATGTATATATGTACATATGTTGCTTGTTGTATGGTTTATAGATAAATAAATTGATTAAGCGCATTGGGTCAAAATTTAATGGCACATTTGGTTAACCTAATTACTGCTTAGCCGGATTATTGTGCATAGATACAGTTGCGTGTGTGTGTGCGTGTGTGTGTGGCATCATTGCTTAGATGTCTAAATTTATATCGAAATTTCCCAGAGGTGTTGTAGATTTTAATAAAACGATTTCATTTTACAAAACTAATTTGCAAAAATGCATTAAATTATTTCAAACAATTTAAAAACATATATATAATTTAACCCTTGTTTAATTTAAATGCAAAATATTTATTAAAGTCATGCACAGAATTAACATGTTTTTTACAATAAATAATTTCGTGTTTTTCGGATAGTAGAAGAACCGTCAAGCCGAAGTGGTCAGTTGTCTTAGGGCTTAGTTAGATAAGGTGTACTCTCAAGTTTTAAATTATGAATTTCTAAGTATTTCTTTAGGAGACAGCCAAAAAATCTAAACTGATATTAATTTTCTTGTTAAATTTTAATCAAAAGTTGCATTTGAAGTAAAAACAAGCGAGCGATAAAAATTAAAGACACAAAGATTGATGTAAGAGACATCATTGTGAGAGACATCATTGTGAGAGACATCTAAAGATATTGTCAGTTCTTCATGAAGAGTTCAATCTAGAGAGTTCCTACAAGGGATACGTTTTTCTTTTGCCGAATTCTATAAACTCTATAAGAGTACACAAACAATTATCAAATTTAGAACCTTGAGTGTTAATTAAGAGAAGCGACTCATTACAATACTGTCAAGCCGTTCCATAACTTCATCGCTGTCCTCATGTTGTAGTTGAGCAGAGCAACTTTTTCGGATATCCAACTCTTAGTCTGAAAATGTAATAAGCTTCACATTACGTTGTCTCATTCTTTCCTAAATCTTTCATGTGCAGTCAACATCAACAGCGCCTTCTTGTCACAAAGTCTGTTTCTCTGTAAGCGGCATTTTTTTCACATTACGCAATTGCGAAAAGAAGACAACAAACAACACATGACAATAACATCAAAGGGCCTACAAATGTTTGCATTGCAACAAGGCATTGCAACAAGCAACAAGCTGAGGCTGAGACTGTGACTGTAGTCAACGGCCGACGACCTAATCCTCAACCTTAACAAATAGCGACGAAAATTGCAACAAATGTGTTACGAATGGTTCGTGATCGTGGCATGACAGAATGTCGCCAGTGCCAATAGCAACAACAGCAAACCACCAGTGAGTTGGGCAGCGGCGCGACGAAGGACGAATAAAAAAAAAATAAAAGAAGAAAAAATCAAATGAGGAAATTGTTGCCGATCGAATGAGCAAACATCACGAGTTGAACTCTTAACTGCGGCGCGTCTGTCTGGCAGTCAGACTAGCGACCGACCAAACGACCAAACGACTGTTGCATTTGTGGCAGGCGAGTGTAATGATCGCGCGTTGACAACAGCAACAACAACAACCAAGTTGTTACAACGTCGGCCGACATTGTTGATGAGAATGTTGCCGATCTTGATGATGATGATGATGACAATGTTGCTGCTGCTGCTGCTGCTACATGTTGTATCTGTGAGATACATGTTACTATTGGCTCTTGTTGTTCTTGTTAGTGTTGTTGTCGCTGCAATAAATCCCAAAAGCAAAAAAAAAAAATGTACTCTTCTTTCTTAACATAAAATCGTTGTTAGTTTTCCTCAGTTGCTCGGCTTGGTGTGTTGTAATTTTGCCGTCTAGTTTGTTGCAAGTAGTTGCGATTTAGCAGGCCGATAAAATTAAATCGCTGCCAAGTTCGTGTACCAACTTTTGTCAAATGTTCTGAGTACGCGTTGGGTTGGTAGCAGAGCGCTTGGTTTGTATAAAGATCACTCATAACTTGCAATCAAGGGTAAGGAAGTTACGGAAATGTAATGTTATCTAAAATGATCTATAATTAAATCTCATATTTATGTTTTGTTTGCAGAGAAGTTGTGCTGGCGGCTCAGAAGTATTATTGCTCAAAAATCTTGCTATAAAACGGATGAAGTGTAAGAAGAGAGTTTTATCGAGGAAGAACAGCTGCTCAGGTGTCTTTATAAGTCGCTGAAATATAATACAGACATTCATTGGACTTGCGCTAAAATATCAAAATTTAACGAATTAGTTTTCCACTCAACAAAATCTCAAGATCAAAGAGACAAGCTGAAAGAAAACGCAAGAAGACTCTTCTGTACTACAAATGACTCATTGAAGACTATTTTGCTGTAGGCAGTTAGACTGCTCTCTCATCATGCTCCCGTTAATTATTTAAGAACCTACGAATTCGTTGGATTTTTCATTTCCTTTCGAATTTACGATATTCTTTTACAAATTAAATTTGAGTTAATTTTTTTAATTAAATTTTTAACATTAAATTTAAAATATTTTCATCATTTCATTTTCGCTTTTTTTGGTTTTTATGATTTATTGGTTACATTCTGCAAAAAGTGCAAAGTTGTGCGCTATGATTTCTAACCTCAAATGAAATTCATATCAGAAATGTATTAAACTCGTTTTTTATTTATTTGCGAAACTACCATTTTGAACTTTCGGCATAAGGAGCACAAAACAAAAAGTAGTTATCGCATGCAGGCACTTGCCACTGGTGGCCACGCCCACTCATTATTACATGCTGATGCTTGGCAACTTGGTGTAAATTTGTGCGTAACACACACGGACACACACACACACACATGTATGCATGTGTATACGAAAGTCTTTTGGCACATATGTCGCGTGAAAATATAACCAGAACGCAAACACTTTCA
This sequence comes from Phortica magna, assembly GCA_037044515.1. Lineage (NCBI taxonomy): Eukaryota > Metazoa > Arthropoda > Insecta > Diptera > Drosophilidae > Phortica > Phortica magna. The sequence goes on from JBAMBP010002748.1 coordinate 14,393, forward strand.
CTCACACATACACACAAATATCTGCTTAAGCATATCATGAATTTGCGGACAATGACAAAGTTTACAATTCGATATACTTCTAAGCATGTGTGTGTGTGTATCTACGAGCTACAAATGTGCAACACATTTGTTTTTTTTTTTTCTTTTTCTTTTTCGTGTTTCTTTATGAAGCAAAAGTTTCATGTTCCGCACGAAAGTACGCAAAAGTATCGCTTTAATGATAATGACTTGAAAAGTTTAGAATGCACATGTGTGTGTGTGTGTGTGTGCCGTGCTTTTAAGGGATTTCACAACAAATTTAGCAAAAACTTTTGGCTAAACCGCAAATGATACTATTTCAGTTACTAATACAGAACACAGAACACAGTTTTGCTCGAAAGTTGTATCTTACACACGAAAGTTGTTTGCATAGAAAAGATAGTACGAAAAACAAGAGTAGATACTTTTAATCGTGCGTTACAGCAACTACAACGACTCAACATGTTCGTGTCATAAAAAGCCGCTTCGAAGCTATAAAAATATCTTCATTGCTCAAGTTCTTTGTGTGGATCGCTAGAATGAGCGCAAAGCGCCGATCGCTTGTTAGTTCGTTGACAGCTCAAGCAATAAAACTGTATTGCCAGATATGCTGTAGCAAGAAGAGTGAAAGGTCCGCACGAGCACCGGTTGGTGCCCCCCCCCCAAGGCAGCGTTTTATTTTATGCTGGCCCGCAGTACTTTTACGTGGTGAGTGACCTGATTCGTTGACGCTTGAAAAATCTGTCAATGCAGCCATAGGCGCAGCACCAAGTCAACCTCAGCCTCAGCCTTACTGGTCGGCTTGTGCCTGTGCCTTTCTAAATGAAGCTGAACGATTTTTGCGCACTTTCGTGTGCCACTAAAAGTTGATTTGTTCTTGATTTGTTTTTCGGGCTATTTTATAATGAGTTTTTAAACTTTTTTTCTAACTTTGCGTTTATGGCCACATTAGAGTTGAAGTGGGCGTGTCTGAAACTATAAATTAGACATATGCTAGACATATAAGCAACCAATGAGATTACTACAGAAACGTTTCTTTGTAACAAAAGTGGTAAAGACATACAAATGGGAATGATTTTAAAATGTTCTTCATGCAGAGTTCAATCTAGAGAGTTCCCACAAGGTATACATATTTCTTTTAGTGAACTCTATAAATTCTATAAGAGTACACAAACAATTCTCATAAGTATAAGTTCCTTCCAAAATATATTATTATATCTTCAGTTTATGGTACATTATAATATTGTTTGTTCCCAACTCCCGCTTTGTTTTAATTGATTATCACTACGACAAAATAAATGCTTTTTATTTAAGCCGAATTTTTTACGGCCCAAACTTTCTAAACGTGCATTTCGTATTTTTCATTACAAATTAGAAATTTGTCTCAAATACGCCCAACGTGCTTCAATGCTCAGACTCAGGCTCAAGTTGAGGCGTGGCCAAGACACGAACTCAAATCAAACGAAAGCAATGCAAGCAAGAAGTCAAAAAATTTGCATAAAAACAAATTTTCTTGCTTATCGATTAACTTCAAACTTGTTTTTGTGCAACTCAACTCAATTCGTGCCAATTTTTTTTCGGCTATAATTAAATTAGGCATTAAATTTGCGTTAAAGTTCTTTATTCCATTTGCTTTCAATCATTTCTTTAAATCATTTGCAAAGACCCATCATTTCTTTCTCATGTCATCATCATCACCATCTTCATCCTCATCATCGTCATCATCATCAGGGCCCACATTGGCATCGTAGTCGGGCAATTCACCAATGTAAGCGCCGCCATCCAAGCTACGAGTAGTGGCCGCTGGCGGTCCGGTAGGGCCTGGGGGTCCCGTCGGACCGGGTGGGCCAGGTGGACCGGTGGCACCGCGCTCGCCTGGGAAACCGCGGCGTCCCTGTCTACCCGTTGGCCCAATGGGCCCGGTGATGCCAGTGCGTCCCGCCTGACCACGTTGGCCATTTGCGCCAGTTGGTCCGATCGGTCCAGTGGCGCCATCATCGCCACGATCGCCACGGCTGCCCGGCTGACCGGCAACGCCGGGATTACCTGGTGGACCCGGTGGTCCCGGCGAGCAGACGCACTGCGACTGCGCCTGTTGGCCGTACGAGAAACGGCTGCCCAAGGCACGTTCCTCACTGCTCGAATCAAAGTGTTGCTTGCGTCTTACGCCGCCTGCTGTTGTCACCAACAAGCAGCAACCGAAGAAGACTGCAAGGCACGAAGAGTGACGGAGAGAGAAAAGTCAAACTTAAACGTTGAAGTATTAATTTAGTGGCCCAGCTGCTTACCTGCGGAGATAGTTAATGCTTTGGAGTACATCGCTAAGCGTTGACTGAAGTGATTTCAGTTAGTTGCGGGCAAGTTTATATACGGTTTGTTTTAGGCCAACAAAAGCCAAGCCAAAACGCCGTTAGTTCTTCAGTGAGATGAGAATCGATTGCAATTAATTTGATTTAAATTAGCAAACGGCGATAAGATCGAACTTTTTTCGCTGAGGGCGTTCACTCAGAATGAAATGAGCATCGTTAAATGCGAAACTGTGCTAGAAACTGTCATTGACCACAAGCACGCAGCTGATTGATCAAGTGCTAATGTGGCTTCATTAAGCAAGCAATAAGAGTTCGTTTCGCGCCTCAAAGTAAAATGATAGGTTAATGGATTTAAAAGTATTTCACATTAGCATGCAATAAAAATTCACAGCGTAATTCTAATTATAGCAATTATGAGCCTCTGATATGCAAAGCTCCTCAGACCACAAAGTCGTAGGCAGTTCCCTACTATAAGTTCACCATTCAACCCGTAGTTGTTTCTTACATGCCTTTGTCTTTGGCACGAAATCAATAACATTTTTATAATATTATATTCATAACAAATCAAAGTCTCATTTACAACAAGTCTTCAACTACAAAAAACTGCAATAAACTCATGAACTATATTTTATATGCTGTCATCTGTCATCTGTCACTGAAGTCTATCCACAATAGCGCACAATCACAATTTTGACTGTTACAATTTTCAATAAGACTCAACTATACTTTTTCTATAAAAGGCAGTACATTTTTTCCAAAGCCCTAAAAGTATGCACTTACTTTTTAAATGGTTTGCTTTGGTTTCCAAAATGTACCAATTATGCCTTAAGTGCTAAAATTAACAAGGAAACCATGTCATTTACTGTCAAGTCACTTTTTTCTTCTGCCAAACGGTAAACTTGTCATCGGACAGAAATTATATATTTTTTAATTTCATTATTAGAAAAAATTTGTATACTGAATTCTTACAAAATGTCGCGTAGTTCCATGCAACCGAAACCAAGCGGTTATATTGAAGTGATTACGCGGCCCAAAAAGGTCTATAAGGTTTGTCTCGTAAAGTGAAAACTATTTGAAATTTCGCTAGTCTAATGAGAGTCTTGCGGCAGGTACGAAGCGCCGGTGTGGGCGGCACCATCGATGCCGCAATGCGCGACAAAGTGTATGTGACAAAAGGCGAGACAAAACGTATCTATAAGAACGTTATTGTCATATCCTTTGCGATGATGTTGCAATATGTCGCCTACAATGTAAGCACTTTGATTGAGTAAATAATAATTTGCAGCCATTAATACTGCTGTTCACAGGGCACTTTCAATCTGCAATCGACAATACACGCGGACACCGGCCTCGGCACTTTGGGCCTGTGCGTGGTGTACTTCTCGGTGGCAATCTCCTCCATACTGCTGCCGACATTAGTCATACGTAAGCTCAAGACGAAGATGACTTTGGTGCTGACCATCGCGTGCTATGTGCCCTACATCGTCAGTCAGGTCATACCGAGGTGCGTATCGATTTGCATTACTCTTCTTGTCGCATGCTGTTCAACACTTATTCTTCAACAGTTATTTCACCATCTTGCCGTCAAGTGTTTTGCTTGGGCTGGCGGGCGCGCCCATGTGGGCGGCACAGGCCACCTATCTGACGCAGGCGGGGCAAGTGTATGCCGCCATCACTGAGGAGAATGTTGATGTTGTAATTGTGCGTTTCTTTGGCATTTTCTTTTTCATTTGGCAAAACGCGGACACATTCGGTAATCTAATCTCGAGCATTGGTAAGTGTGACGTTAACCGATGTATTATGCTTAACGAAACTCTTTAACAAGCTTTGAAATAAGTATAAAGCAATGACAATGACAATTGCAATATTTCTCTGAACATACTTTGTCACTCATCAGACAATGCCACTAGTCGCAGTGCCTGTGATTAGTTGTCTCGGCTTATATGCCGTTTAATATGCTATTGTTGCCGACGCTGCTGGTGGCGCATCAACAGGCATGTTTTTTGCTAAAAAGCAAAAGTAGCAAAGCAACAACGACATTTGTCATGCAATCAACAATTGTTGCGGCAAATTACAATACAAAAAGGGGGAAAAAAAATCTACGAACAAAAAAACAATCTTCCTGCCGATATGGTTTGCCTTGCACCATTCCCTTTCGTCCTTTGCCTTGGCTTGCATGCAACGACCGACATTGTAGCCAGCTGTACATGCATGCCGCTGTATGAGTTTATTAAACGCAAATAGAAAACTTAGCAGTGTAAAAAAGTAAAATGAAGTCAGTCGTCGTCGTCGTCGTCGCAGCAGCCAACAGTCGACAATCATAAAAACAAATGACAAACAAAAGCGTTTGCAATGACAACAATAACAACAACAACAACAACCACGATGACGACAAGTACACAAATGACAACAATGACTATTGCAACATTGTTGCAGTGCCGCGACAGAGACATGAGAAGCTGCGACTGAAATATGGCACAACGCCCGCAAGAAAGCTTCTGGATGCCAATTCAACACAGGACTGAAGGAAAACATGGCTTTATAGTCAACATTAATTGGGTGGTTGGGTGTGTCAGATAACATGGCGTTGACAGATTTATGGGGAAATGGTCTGTGCTGCTCTGAAGATAACTTCCAACGCATCGAAATTGTTGTTTCAATTACGCTGAAATCTTTTAAGGATAAGTAAGGTTTTTGAAGATACAATACATGTATTAGAGCTCTTCAGAAATAGTACAGTACTCTAATTTAATGTACTCTTCTATCAATGTTTCAAAGTACTTATTATTAGTGCACTCACGCTCAGTGGTGTCATTCTAAATAAACTTATTAGTACAGTAAAAATTTAACGAATTAATGAGTTTACTCGACTACCGAAGGTATCTTTCACTCTTAAGCTTCTCAATCACATATAAGTAAACTGTACACCAAATCCAGTACTATATTTGTCAATACAGTCGATGCACTCAGAAGGATACATGAAAAAAAGCATTCCTTTTCAGAGTGCGTAATTCATTTGCCGGTTTGAATGCATTATCTAACATGTGTCTAAGTGACAGAGGAAAGTTTCTTTAATCTCTTTTTGAGCAACTACAAAAGAGAATTGATAAAACAAGTAGGCTTGTACATGCGTCTAAATGTGTTATAAGTTCGAACTTAGTAGGCTTCTGGAAAAAAATTTCAACTTCCAAATCAGTTCAGTCAAATTTTTTCATTAAACAACATTAATACAAAAAACTTACAATTCGGTAAAAGTTTTTTAAATTTATTATATAAGTTGTTACATGTGTAATTTGCGGCAATGCCACGTCGGTCATCTGTATTTCGCGGTTCGAATCATGGCTCGCACGATCTGATCGAAGTTGTCGTACGACCAAAAAAATACTACCGAGTAAGTCTGAATACGTTGAGCTCTGATCAGTTCCGCCCTAAGCGGCATTGTGCGTTATCCTAGACACGCAGCAGCAGCGTCGGTAGCAACCTCGGCACACGTGATAAAGTCTATGTGGAGCCGAAGGAGAATCGACGAATTTTGAAGAATCTCGCAGTGCTTTCGCTGTCCATGTCGCTGCTCTATGTAGCATATCAGGTATGTCCAATTTGTATAACTGCGGTCCATTTTTTTTAATTTGCACTGATAGGGCACGTTAAATTTGCAATCGTCACTGAATGCCGAAGGCGGCCTGGGTACACATGGGCTGACAGTCATTTACACGACCTTGGGTCTCTCCTGTCTTTTTCTGCCCACACTTATCATACGCAAGCTGACCTGCAAGTGGACTCTAGCCTTCTCATTTCTCTGCTTTGCGCCCTACATTTCTTTACAGCTTTATCCGCGGTGAGTTGTTGTTGTCTGTCTCGTCGATATTATTGTCAGTTGCTTCATAAGCGTTTGTTAGATACGGCACACTTCTGCCCTCCGGTTTTCTGCTTGGCCTTGCGGCGGCGCCCATGTGGGCAGCGCAGGCAACATATTGCACGCAGATCGGTCAGATCTATGCAATACTCACCGAGGGCGAAATGGACGCTGTAATTGTTTGCTTCTTTGGTATTTTTTTCTTATGTTGGCAAAATGCCGACACCGTCGGCAATTTCCTCTCGAGTGTAGGTGAGTAAAATGCTGAAGAAAAGTAAGCAAAGTCTTCGAAGTCGCCGAAATAGTAAGAAAGCTGTGCTCGTTTGTGCTCTTTAACAAAGACTTCTCACAAATTAAAAGTGCTATTCTGGCAATTCTATTTAAAACATGTTAAGAGTGCTTTTAATAGTTTCGTTAATAGAAAAATATATAGGTTTCTTATGCGAACTTCTATCGGTTCTTTCAATTGATGGAGCAACCATATTATTTAAGGGGTTAGAAGACCTAGTTGGAACACAAAAAAAAATAGCTCTTTTTTAACATTTTTTCCTACACCCAACAAAGTAATTAATACCTACAGCAATATTAATGCTGGAGCAAGTCTCGTAGGGGGCTAAATGAAAAAAAGTGTTTTGCGGTGATCACTCTAGCTAATCATTGAATCATCGGAATTCAAAAAGTAAAAAAAGATCGACAGGTAATTTCCTAATGTTCCGGTTGGACGAAGGGATTTGAAAAGTTTTGAATTTTCACGAAATGGCGAACACTCAAAGTCAAAAATGTGTGTTTTGCCCAAATTTTACTCACATTTTCAGCTATAAAAAAAAAATTGACAGGTAATCCCACAATGCTCCGGTTGGACGAAGGGATTTGAAAAATTTTGAATTTTCCGAAAAGTGAAAAAATTCATTCGTTCAACCGGAGAATAATTCTGTATAGAATAAACGAAAAAAAAATTCAAATCGATCTGTAAAACCATACTTAAGTTTACAGTGATCACCGATTTCGAAAACTGGTTTGGAGCAAAAACGCATTTAAAGTTTTACATATCTACTGGCGTGTGTCAGAGAGGCTGACATTCATTGTTGAATAACTCGAAAAGTACTTTTCGGATCGTCTCGAAATTTTCAGAGAATATTTTCAAGATATATTATACTCTCAGAAAATGCAAAAAAAAAAAAAAAGATTTTTTAAAAGTTCTGACTAGGTCTAATCCTTTAAGGGTTAGACCAAGTTAAAATAATTAATAACCAATGTTTCTCCATATGAACGATATGTATTTAAAGAAGATCTGAAAAAAATTGTATTCCATAATATTTGAAAATGAGTGTGCTACAGCAATTCTCGTAGGTGTCTACACGAAAAAAGTGTTTTGCGGTGATCACTCTAGCTCATCAAAGAATCATCGAAGTTCAAAAAATAAAAAAAAAAATATTGACAGGTAATCCCACAATGCTCCGGTTGGACGAAGGCATTTGAAAAATTTTGAATTTTCACCCGAAAAGTGAAAAAATTCATTCGTTCAACCGGAGAATAATTCTGTATAGAATAAACGAAAAAAAAATTCAAATCGATCTGTAAAACCATACTTAAGTTTACAGTGATCGATTACCGATTTCGAAAACTGGTTTCTAGAAAAATGCGTTTAAAGATTTACATATCTACTGGCGTGTGTCAGAGAGGCTGACATTCATTGTTGAATAACTCGAAAAGTATTTTTCGGATCGTCTCGAAATTTTCAGAGAATATTTTCAAGATATATAATACTCTCAGAAAATGCAAAAAAAAAGAAGATTTTTCAAAAGTTCTAACTAGGTCCAACCCCTTAATATAATTTTTCTATTAACAACGTGTAATAGAGTTGCCAGAATAGGAGTTCATTTCAGTTATCACTTTTTTTTATAAGATTTAAAATCGCTTTCGCTACTACCATCACAAAAGCACCTTTCTTTCTCATTTCTGATGCGCGTTTGAGGCAAATTAATTTGTAGAATCTTGGCTTGATTTGTAAATATCAACTGATGTGTTGTTGCAAAGCTGAAATTGGAGCGCACTTCATTTAGCAGCAAACAATTTGGTTTTGACCAAAACACACAAGCATATGAAAACACACACACTGGTGGTAACATGGCCGAAACCAAAGCAGAGTTGTCGACTTGAGTTTGCATAGAAAACGATTATAATTGAATTTCTGATGACCTGCTTAAGCCGCGCCCTCATGCCATGTGCTACATAAGCCGTACGCCCACTTAATAGAAGAGGTCATGCCCAATTAGAAGCATAGCGAATGGACATGTGAATAGAGTTTAAGTGGCGAAGCCATTGCAACAACAATGAGCGTGGCGGAAAAGCAGCAGCTGAGCAGCTCAGGAGCTGAGGCGCTGAGCAAGGACCATAGCGCCGTCGACAGGTGAAATTGGTTGAGTTTAGCTTCGCTTCACTTCATTTCGGTTCAGTTTAGTTTCAGTTTAGCTGAGTTTGAGTTCATGAGGTTCAGTCGTCGGTTAGTTGGCTTGGCTTGGGTCGCTTGGGTTGCTCTCCTTGTCGCTGCAATTGGACAGCAAACTACATGTACAAGTATATATGCGCTCTGCTATAATTATTTGTAATTTGTTTGCTCTACTGCAGTTATTGTTATTGCACTAACGATTGTGTTTTTGTTCCTGTTGTTGACCAGAAGTTGTTGGAATTTGTTGCTGTTGTTGTCGTTGTCGTTGGGTTGCCTTCGCATGTAATTATATTGTTAGTGCAAATGTTGTGGCCACAATCTAATAATTGAGATTAAGTCAAAAGTGTGTTTGTTTGAATGTTTGCGAAATTCAGGTCTTGCCACCGGCATTGGCATTAATTACGCTCAGTTTGTGCAACTAAATGGAATTGGTCTTGGTCAAAGGATATGCGTTTACGAAATTAAAACGTTAAAACACAGAAAAGTAAATGAGAAGAAACGACAAATTGCGGCAGACAAATCATAGCAAGTTTTTGTTTCCAAACTTCAGTTGAAAGTTGTAATGAAATGCAATCAACAAGTCATCTTCTCCAGTTTCCAAAACTGTTCACCTATTTCTGTGAGTTCATCGGTGCTTGGTTTTTTTTGGTACAATTTCGGAAATCTTCATATCATATCTCTCAAAAAAAAAACTGGAACCACTTCATAAAAAGACCTTCAGCAGAATCTCTTATACTTCATCGATCTCATAAACTTGTCGAACAATAGAAAATATTGTATGATGCATAGAAAATCAAGAGGAGTAGAAAATCAACTGGGGAAATTTCGTAAGCCTTATATTAAAATCGGTGAGGACTTGGCTCAGAACAATAAGCCAATAATAGGGGCTGGGTATATCTGAAGAATGTTGGGACGAAGTTATATTAGGAACAGAAAGTGCAAAGGAATTATATTAAATTTGATTATGAAATTTACTAAAAAGGAAATCGGATTATCATGGATGGCTAATGAGTTAAAGAAAGAATACCGTTTTAAATATAAGCGAATAAAAGAGAGCAAAACAAATTGAAAGCACATAAGAATATATAATATATAAATTTCGAGCATTACACATTAAATATATACAAAAATATATATATAATAATACGCACACATTTATACATATGTATGTATATGTACATATCTTTATTGTATTTGTCAGCTGTATTTTTGCGTTAGTTAATAATGACAACTAAGAAGACAAATGAAATGAATACGCACGTCAAATATGCCGCAATTCATTCCGCATATATCCGCTCAGTGTCCTGTGCTGTCATTGTCCTTTCGCATGTAATATTTTATGAATGCAGACAGTAAACGTAGACGCCAAGCAAAGCCAAGCCACGCGACACGATGCGAAGCGAAGCGGCTTTGATGCTCTATTGCGCCTTTGTTTCCGTTCTGCCGCATTCGTAATTCTGTCACATTTTCACATTTTGTCTTATTTCCCCCTTTGTCTTTTTTTGCTTTGCTTTTTTGTTTTAAGCCACTCATTGTCTGCGTTAGCCAAACGAACAAAGCAAGGCACGAATAATAAAAAAAAACAAAAGGCGAATGAATAAAATTGAAGAAAGCTTACAAAGCCGACGTATTGCCTACGCAGCAGCAGCCGCATCAGTCTCAGTGGCTAAGCAGCAGCACATATATATGTATATGTATATAGATTGATGATGGCGTCGTCACCGGAAGCGGAAATGCTGCTTGTTCCTAGCGCGCACAATGAGCGCGCTACATTAAGAAATAATTAGTTGGCCAGCAACCGACAACGACGACGAGCTGACGGCATGACGGCGACGAACTGAGCGGTTTCGTATTGTAAGCTTTTTTGTACTGCTCCTCGTCGTAGTCGAAGTGAAATGCCTGAAATTGAATTTTATTGTGCATTGCGTAATCGTCTAAATGCTAAATGGTCGTTGTTCTTAACCGCCCGCCATGTCTTGTGCCTTCGCTGCCAAGTGTTCTATTGCCATTGCTTAAGCACCATTTAAGCCATTAGAACTAAGGCGGCTGCTCTGCGCATTTATTTATTATTGCATACTTTTAGGGTTTGCTGATGTTGCCTTGACTTTGCTGTGTGTGCCGCCGCTTAGTTAATAGCAACGCAACTCGCTGACAAAGTTAATACACCAACACAAAATTTAGTCTCGCTCGCATTTTTGGCATAAATAATAACACATTTTAGGCATTTTGTCGTTTCATTTATTTATGGGCAACGTTGCTTTTTTCCTGTTTTTTTTTTTATTATGCTAATGTTATGCATAAATTTGCTTTTAGAAGCTGAGAATTAACACATTTAGTTGCACGCTTTTGTTGTTGTCATTTGGCCCGTAGGCGTTGGCATTGGCATTCGAACAATTGTCACAGGTTTCATAGCAAATTAATTTCATTAGTGCTTCGATTGCGTACAAAGCACTTTTCACTGCGAGGCAATCAGTCAGTCGATCCGTCATTCACTTCATTCATTTGCTTACAACATAGTCGGAATGGAATGGCTTAATTCAATTTGCTCAAATGTTGCCGCAAATTGTCGACATTCATTACAAATGCGACAAGCAAAAAACAACAACTACAACTACAACAAAAACCACGATGTCTATATTATATACAACAACAACAGCAAATTCTTATACCAGCAGCTTTTCTTTGTTCATTAGAAGCATCTATCTATCAACCTCTATCTTTACATTGTTACGAGAGTCGCTCGATGAGTTACCTAATGAATTATGTATTGAATATGGGATCCTTTATAACAGTCGAGTGTTCTGCCGAGCAGTCACAAGAGGTCGTTGTCACTAAGTTCATTTATATCATTTCATGACATATAAGTCCATAGACGAACTCACTGTTACTCTTATAATTAAATTGTCTTTAAAATTAAGTATTCTTCATCAAGATAAGACTCTTTTTGGGCCATCAGTTAAAGCATTATCACAAGTTGTCAATATTCAAAAACATCTTTCAAAATTTTAAGTGAAATCAAAAAAGAATTATTACTTCTAAAATAAATATTTGTAAAATCTATGAAAGAATCCAGCGTATTGAATGAATCCAAGCCATTGAACTTATAATAAACTTTATTCAAACAGTTGGAATAGAGGAAGTCATTTAAAGGCACTTTAACTCGAATTATTTATTAATTACTTCAGTGGAATAGTCTATGTGTCGAAGTGACTATATGAAACATATGACCAATCAATATTACAAAAATGTTCCTTCACAGTATTGTTTCAGAACAGTGCTAAAATTTTACTTTTGAAGATGGAAAAGTATTTAATATTTCATAGAAAAGCATTACTCAAACAATCTAGTCAATAGTTCAGTTAGCAGAAAGCGAAACAAGTTGGATTTTGGCAAGAGCACAAGCTATATATAATACTGTACTGATCGACTTTGAATCGCCAAGTAATATTATTAATTTTATTAACACATGGCCAAGTTACTTAAGGACCCTCGCAATGAAATTCACGCGCATTCAGTCACGGATATTTTGCCATATTGAAATGTTTATAAATGTGATGGTGTTTGTGTTGGCTTAGAGGCGTGCGCGTTGCCGGAAGTAGTTTGCCAACCGGGTGAGAGAAGATACCTTTGCATAAACAAATCTGGGCGCTTTCAAAAAGCTTTCAATCGACTGATTCAACAACGAGTCGAGTCAAGAATGTGTAATGTTGTCGGCTTCAATGAATGTGAAGTTTGCATAAACCGTAAATTGGTTTTCCTTTTCGCTTTATTTATACTTTTCGGTAATGTTTTTCCAACGGCCGTGCAACAACACAAGACGTCAAAGTGTGCTGAGCCCGAATTGCTCATTGAATTATTATACAAATTTAGCATTTCATTTTCAATAAAATCGAAATAAGACATGCCTTGAGGCGGTTGGCGTTGGCGTTGAACATTGTGTGTGAAGGCGTGCAGAAGGCGTGGCAACAATTGCCGTTGGCGGGCAGCACATGGCAATGACATATTCGCTAAGCCAAATCTCTCAGCGTTGGCGTCGACAGCGATTTCAGCATTTGAGTTGTCTGGCGGCGACAATGAATGAAATTTTGGAATTTAGGCAGCAAACCAACAAGTCAGGAAGTTGAGTATTTAGTGCCTGTGTATGACTTCACCAACGACAGACCTTCAGTCAGACTGTCAGTTAGTTGTGAGTCTGTCAGTCAGTGACATGTCATATCGCGGCATTTGTATTGTTATTCAAACGCTCGGCTCGGCTCGTCTTGGCATGGCATGGCGTGTGATTTATTAACTCAATAATAGCTGCCAGCAGCAATTTTAGAATGAAAACGCCTACGGGCAAAACACGCAAAGCCAACAAGTATGCGGGGGTGGTGTGTTTGGGTGTGGGGCGGCGCCTTCTTAACTTCAACTAAAAAACCATTACTCTAATGTAAAGAAAAAATTTAAAATGATAAAAAACAAGACGGGTATACAAGACAGCTTTATACCCTGCACACATTTTTATCTGTCAACGCTCATTTAAATAGTGTTGAAAATATCAAGAAAATCGATCAAAATTTACAAATTTATAAGAATTTTGAGTTAGATGGTTTTTGTGGGGCAACTATTATGAGGAGACGCGGTGTTTTGTGGTACACAGTTTTAAAGATGCATATTTACTAAGCTTAAATACAAAATTTCAGGTTTGCAACTTTTATAGTTTTGGCGATATAGTAGTTTTAAAAAAACCATAATTGAAGGGTTAATGCGGGGCTAGGTTCAAAATTTGTGGTACGTCATTTTGTAGGCCTATAACACACGGTACATGCAGGGTATAATAAATAAATTTCTATATGTAAATTTGTGAATTTCGTTAAGCATGCCATTTGACATTTTTCACCCCATTTTTTTAACGTTGCAAAATTCGATTTGTTTGCCTTACCCCTCAATGTGTGTTTGTTTGCTGAATACAACAAGATTTCAATTTGTTCTGCCTGCCGACACTTATGCCATGCCTTTATGGCCAATGGTAAAGCAGCGTAAGAAGAGAAGTCATTTTTATACCCTGTACATACTGTACCAGGGTATATTGTGTTTGTTTGGCCGAAATGTATGTAACGCTGAGAAGGAGGGGAGGGGGACCCTATAAAGTATATATATTCTTGATCAGGATGACAAGACAAATTGATTGAGCCATGTCCGTCCGTCTGTCCGTCTGTCTGTCCGTATGTCCGTCCGTCTGTCCGTCCGTCTGTCCGTCTGTCCGTCCGTCTGTCTGTCCGTCCGTCTGTCTGTCCGTCCGTCCTCACCAATGGTTCTCGGAAACTATAAAAGATAGAGACTTGAGATTTGGAGGATAGACTCGTGATGCTCGGCAGCAGATCAAGTTTGAACGGTTTTGAGCCACGCCCACTCCTTCCCGCCCAACCAGCTACGCCCACTTTTTGAAAAGGCTATAACTTGAACACCAGAAACGCTAGAACTATGAAAGTTGGTATGTCGACTAAGTTGGTAAAGACCTACAAAACTGCATACCCCAATTTCCCCCCCTCCCCTTAATTACCCCTCAAAAAGTGTTTTATTGTTAATTACGATATCTTCAAAACCATGAAATTTACGAACCTCAAATTTTGTGTGTACACTCAGTAAATACATACCCTGAAGACTGCATACCAGAAAATACCCCTCTGAATTTAGGACTAACCCTTAAAGACCTTCAAACTTAAATTTTTCGTAAATTTCATTTTTTTTTTTTACAAAAATTTGTATATCTCCATAACTATAACAGATACGAACCTAAAACTTTGTATGCAGATTAAGGAAATGTATATCTTTAAAACTGCATACTTAATTTTCCCCCCTTACCCTTTATTACCCCTCAAATAGTGTTTTTATGTCAATGGCTATATCTCCGAAATTAATAAAGGCACTGACCTGAAATTTAGTAAGAAGGCAAAGTATTTATAACTTCATAAGACTGCATACCAGAAAATACCATTTTGTATTTGGACTACCCATTAGAGGTCGGCAAACTTAAATTTTGGGTAAATTCCAGTTTATTTTGATTTAAATATGTATATCTCCACAACTATGAAATATACTTGTCTGAAATTTTGTATGCAGGTTCAGTTAATATACGTCCTTTTAACTGCATACCGGAAAACACCCCTTTATTTCTAGCTTCCTCCCACAGAGATCAACAAACTCGAATTTTTTGAAAATACTTCACTTTTGACTGATTTTTGTGATATTTGGAACACCATTTAAATAGGTGAGGGTATGTGCAGGGTATTATATGGTTGCGTACACTCAACTATACCGCCCTTACTAGTTAAAAATAAAAGCATTGAAATGTTCATGAATTCTCAAAATGAATGCAACAACTTAAAATGCACTCAAGTTTCAATATTTTTCGACCAAAAGGCATTATAAACTAAATGAAAATTGCAAGTGCATTAAATTTGCATCAAAAGCAAAGCTGCATAAAGTTTAAATCTGATTTACTACAAAACGAAATGAAATGTGTTTGCAAAATATCAAAAGGAATTTTATGGAAAATGTTTTCTAAAATTTCATTTACACAAAAACGTATGAAACATTTTTGAAGCTTTTCGCCCACAAGTACTCACACACACACACACTAACACAGATACAAATGCCATAAGCGGCACACAATTGTCTGCATTATCATCAGCATGGCAGATATTTTGGGGAAAAAGTTTATGAGTTCCAACGTACATAGAAATTTGTTTTGGTCTCGCTGTGTGAAGATGGTTTGGTCGGTCGGTCGGTCGGACGCTCATGGCACGTAGGCCAGACAAAGGCAACAGAAGTGTGCATGTGTGTAGCAACTAAGTGTGTGAGACTCAGTGGCACTCACACACACACATAAACACACAGCGTGAAAGTGTGAACAAAAACCGGATTTCCGTTTGTTATGGCACGGAAATAACACGACGAGTGAATGAAGTGTACGCGTGTGTTGTATGAGAATGCCTGCCTGTGTGTGTGTGTGTGCGTGTGCGTCTTCTGCTATAATAAAATTTACAATGACAAATGCATTAAATCATGGCATTTCCACTTGAATTATGCACGTCACATGGCGTATACTTAATTTTATAGAAAATAAGCAATTAAAAAGTATGTCAACAGTTAATGAATAAAAAACCAAACGATTAAATAAATAATGAGCCAACTGAAGTCGTCGTACAATATTGAAGACAACAAAAGTGAAATGTTGGTTTTGCATTTGCAACTTATTTAGACTTGTTGACGATTGATTAAATGACACAACATTAATAGAAAAAGAGCAGAGACTTACAAAGCAAAGCAACCAGACAAAAGTTAATATTAAACTAACAACAAGCACAAAAAAGACAAAGACAAGCTGGCACATATTTTATTCCGAATCAGCAACAACAGCAACAATATACTCATGCTACTGCTACTGCACAGGACATGCAGCAAAAGCACATGCATGCATGTTCATTTATAATGGCAAAACAAGTTACGGAAACGAAACGAAAGGAAGGGACAGCCAGTGAAGAAACTTCCTGCGCCAAAGACAGCAACAACAAGACTTATGTGCCTTACTGCAACAACTGCACATGTTCCTTGCAAGGCACATGGCCCACTTAAATATGTGTTGAGTTATTGTCATCACTCTCGATCTCTCGCTCTCTCTTTCTCCCTCTCACATGTTTAACAAGTCGAAGTGAATTGCAATGAGTTTAGTTCTGTTTTAGACGCGTTATTGCAAAAACGGTAACTGCACATACCAATCACTAACAACAACAACAACAAACGAATGCAAAGTTGTTGACCAAAGTTTTCTCATCGTCGTCATCAGCAACATCATCAACATCATCATCAACATCATCATCATCATTGTCGTCGTCGTCGTCGTTGTCGTTGTTGCTTCTCTTTTCGTATCTATTAAATTAAATTGCTTAATTTTCTGCACAAGATAGCTTTGTATTCCACGCAAATATCTTCGCCTCATCCGCCTGCACTTTCACTTTAGTCATCGTACATTTTGTGCGCCAACATGAATGAATTTACAACAAATGAATTTCTGTTGGACGATTTTGCCAACGACATGTACCAAACAGCAGAACTTTCATCATTGTGCGACACACAAAATTATTTCTTAGTTTCTACAAAATCGGTTATTCTATACTATCATTCACTCATCCTCATCTTCATCCTGATTCTCTGCAACATCATCCAACACCCAAACAAAGTACTGTCATTGCTTACGCGCTGGCATGTCCTTTCTCCGCATTGCTGCTGTTGTTGTTAGTGTGCTTGTTCATTTCGCTTTACAACATGCATGCATACTCAGCAGCAGTCTCCTTGTATTTCATTCCTGTTCGCATTGTTGAATTAGTTTTGTTTCCCTACTCCTCGCCTGCCTTCGACTTCTGCTGCGTTCTTGTCTTGTAGCCTTGTAGCCTTGTTGTACATTTTGTTCATTGTAGTTATTAATTTAGAAATATTGTATTGCCTTTTGTTCATCGTTGTAGTTGTTTCTGCATTTTGCTTTCTACAATCGTAATTAAGTTTAACATATTTCACAAGTTTATTATAAACTAATGTCGCTTTGTGTTCTTGAGAGTCTCAAAATATTTCTTATGTTTCATACCGCAAAATTATTAATTGCAGACAAAATAACTTTGGTTCTCGGTGCTTTTGTTGTTGCCTCTTGCAGTTGAATTAGTCAAATGAAGGTGACTTAACCTTAAGTAGAGCCACTCAGAAAGTCATTGCTGCAGATTTATCTTAGTGATTTATGGCATGGGAAATGCATTCGAAACAAGCTTGGTGACAACTCTCTTATGGCTTTGCGCAGTGTCAAGTTGATGCCAAGAAGCAGTTTTGAGTTGTCTGAGCAGAGTTGAGAGAAGTGATACAAAGTGACTTATGAAGTTTCTATAAGACATCGGTCGGCATGGCGGGTGAGCGAAGAATCAAGGTTACATTTCGAGTTGACTTGATCACTATACCACGATTGAAGCATTATCACTACCGAACTCATCACCAACTCATACTAACTCATCACAAATTTCTTCTTGGCTACTTCTTATACAACTCCTTTTTAACTCCTTATCTACTCGATGTCTGTTCCTGCTTAACTCCTTACCAACTCCTCACCAACATCCTCATCAACCGCCTCATCAACCTCCTCACTAACATCCTCATCAACAACCTCACCAATTTCCTCATCAACCTCCTATCAAACGTCTTCACCAACCTACTCACCACCTCTCTAACATCCTCAACAACCTCTATACCAATTCTTCACCAACTCCTCACTAACTTTCTACTCCTTCTCGACTCACTTACGAACTGCTTATCACTTTACCACTTTGTTACTCCTTTGTACCGTTTTACGTCTGCTTCATTCATTAAAGTTGTTCATTACGCCGCTTTTGCAATATTTTCTTATTTTCCCTTTTCGTATTCATTATCTTCATCACACCGCTTTTCGGAGCTTCATTTCATGCTTGGCTCGCGTTCCATGCCAAGACCAAAAACTCAGTCATTGAAGGTGTAAATTGTCGAAGCAATAAACAAAAGGCTTTCTTATTCACTACTTCTTCTTTTTTAAACGAAACTTCTGCTTTGTGTGTGTTGTTTTTGTTGTATGTAAGTGCATGTTTGATACCCTACTAATGAGCATAACACATCGAAGGAAGTCAGTGTATTACAATAAGAAGAATAATGAGTAAAGCAGACGAAATCGTCTGAGGAATATATGTTCTCTTTGAGTATAAGATCTCCAATGTTGGAGAGTATGTTGATTCGCTTGAAGTTTGCTTAGGACTAAAAAAAACATAATGCATTACTTACACAGGTTTTTGTCCAAACGTTTGTAGGGTATTAATTCTTCAATATCACCTTAACCTCACTTTAAACACTCGATGCAGGCAACAACATAATGAAATCGTTAGCAGCTGCGTCACTGCTGCGCCAATGCTGCTCATGGACGTCCGACTGGCAATCGGCAGCGACGTTGACATCGACGGCCGCTTCAGCAACGGCATCACGGCAGCGGCAGCAGCTGGCGCTTGATTCAATTGCCAAGTGAGTTGGGCGCCCGAAGAGTGCACAGAATTTGTAATTGCAATGTCGGTTAATTAAATACAGTCACTTTACTTTATGTGCTCTCTTTTATTATACTGCTGTTGTTGTTGTTGTGGAGGCTTTGTTGTTGTAACTCGTTCATCTTGTTTATCTTTGTTGCTACAGTTTCATTGTTTTACGCTGCGCCACTCGTTCGTTGCCTGCCTGCCTGCCTGCCTGCCTGCTTTTGCTTCTTTGCGCTTGTGTGTGACCAAAAATAAAACAACAACAAAGAAGAAGTACCAACGAAAAAAAAAAGTAGCGTCAGGCAGGCAGTTGTTATAACTCTTTTGCTTGCACGTCGTCGTCGCCGCCAACTTTTTTGTTTTATGTAGTTTTATGTTGTCGCCATTGTCTTTGTAGTTGTGTTTTTGACTTCGTGTGCTTGCAGGCAGAGGC
Source organism: Phortica magna (assembly GCA_037044515.1). NCBI lineage: Eukaryota > Metazoa > Arthropoda > Insecta > Diptera > Drosophilidae > Phortica > Phortica magna. The sequence goes on from JBAMBP010002748.1 coordinate 33,528, forward strand.
AACGCCAACAATGCACTGTACCATGGCTCCGCTTTATTAATTTTTTAATAGTACCAAAACGATGCACAACATTTTCTGTCTGCCCTTTAGAGTTGTTCTTTTTTCACAAGCACTAGTCACCATTACAACACACCGCACTGTTGTCTTTGCTATACGAACTAAAATCATCGCTTATTCACCACTACGCGTTTGATTGTTGTAATTACACAAGCCATCATCATTCACCACTATTCAACATCACCACGAAACGAAAAAGAGACTATCAAACGTAAAGTGTAAAAGAAATATCAACTCTTCTCATACTCCAGCTCTTCTTCTTGTCGTTTTATTCATTTCGTTTCCTTGCTGGTTTGCTGCCGCCGCTGACGTTGCCGTCCAAGCAAGTGCAATCATGATACGCGCAGAGTGCGTTAGTCATCTGCACGTTGTTGTTGTTATTGTTTCTGATACTGTAACTGCTGCCGCTGCTGCCGTCGTTGCTGTTGCTTTTCTTCGCCAATTACGAGAACGTATGTTGGACAATTAAAAATGTTGCTCATACACTCAGAGTTCTTTACTGTGTTGTTTTTTTTACTTTCTGTTTCAATCTTTTATTTTTCTTTGAAAGTTTCTCTCTTCTGTGTGTTCCAAAGACACATGCTTGCTCCTTTGCCACGTCGACGTCAGTAAACACATGGCTTGCCTGCCTGCCTTGGCTGTCAAGCTTGCTTCGCTTTTATTGTTTCACTTCACTTGTTTTCATTTATACGTTTTCTTTTCTTTTGTCTTATTTGATTTTTGTTATTGTATTGTTTTTTTGTTGTTTTTGTTTCTTTTTTTTACTGTTATTATCAGCAATTTCTGGCAATTGTCTTAACGAGAATTTCTCATCTAGTTTAGTTTAGCCTCGTTTGTTATTTTTTCTACTTCATTTCTATGCTTTTCTTTATTTTAGTCTTTATTTCTTTCATGTGTCGTATATGTATGTGTGTGTGTGTGTGTGTCTGTGTGTCTGTGTGTCATGTGAGACAAATAAAAATGGTTTTATTGCTCTTTTAAGATTGATCTTTGTCAGTTAATGTTTTTTCTTGCCTGCCTGCAACAATGATGAGTGTACACTGAAAAAAACGAACACATTTCCATGCCATAACACACACGCACACACTTAAATAAGAAGTTATGCACGGCACATGATCACATGGCAATCAAATGTTATTTATTTATATTTCAAAAAATACATTTTTATTTACTTATTTATTTGTTGCTGTTGTTGTTGTCTTTGTTTTTGTTTCTATGCATAAATGTTATGCAAATTTTTCGCGTTTCGCGCATAAATTGGCTTATTACGCTATAAATTTTATTTATTCTTATGAAATTCACACGCTGAAGAATATGTTCCACTTGCCGCTTGGCAGCTCGTTAAAAGTCGTAGGCGTGTAGGCAAGCAAAAATGAATAGCGGTAAAGTTAGGTAATCGCGACAATATAATACACTGCACACAAGGTAGGCGATGTCACGCCCCAAAGCAAAATAAATATTTGTATATTCCACATTGCCCATTGAAATATTATGCAAAAATTCAAGAAAATCGGTCAAAAATTATAGAGTTTATGAAAAAATGCAGTTTGATACTCTTTGAGGGGTAAATATAAAGGGTGAGGGACTTGGTGTGGTTTGCAATTATAAGACGAATATTAACTGTGCTTCTATATGAAGTTTGAGCTTTATAGCTGTTATAGTTTATGAGATATAACAGTTTTTAGAAAAGAGCTATTTAGGGGGAAATGAGGAGAAGCAAGCGATATAATTTGAGACAGGATTGTGTGAAGTGAGTCTAATATTAATTTTCTTGTTTCCATCGCTTTTGGCGTTCGAGCCTAGTCTTTTTGTTAAAGGGATGTGTAAAGGAGTGTGGGCGTGTCAAAAATTTCAACAAACTTATAGAAGCGCATGAACACATGGGTCTACCTTGCAAGAGGGCTTCTAGATTGTTACATACATTTGGTGTGGAATATGCCACGACAGAATGTATTGCAGGGTATGTAAAAATACAAAATAATACGCTAGAAAATACTTAAAGCTTTAAAAATTTATTATGTGGCAAAACAGCTAATCAAAATCATAAAATTAAAATAAAATAAAGAATAAAAAAAATCCAAATTTTTGTGGTTCCCTCTTTATAAGACTAAATCGAAAATTAAAAAAAAATATCGGAGTGAAAAAAAAATTAAGCCAAAGTCAAAGCACGCATTTTGTGGTTGATTTTGCAATGAGAAGGCAGACGTTGGCAACGACAGGAAGTAGGCGGGCGGTGGTTACCGAAATTGGTAAACGGAAAACGGAAATGAGCCGAAACGAGCTGATTTGCTACGCCCCTCCCTAAAAGAGATGAGGAGCAGCAAGCGCGCCTCGAAGGATGAGCAAAGCCATTGTGTGAGTGTATAAGCGTTGATGTTGAGGGTGGTGTGGGGCCAGTGTGGGGGCATGTGCATATTGATTTTATGCTTGCCTTCGACCATGAACAATTTCAGCAGTTCAATGTTGTTTAATGTCGCCCGAAAAAATGGAAAGCAGAAAAAAAAGGAATATTTGATGTTTATGGATTTTGTTATTTGTATTTAATGGAAATTTTGCTTTGCTACGCCGCCTTTATAGCACTCACCCTCAAACCCCCCCTCCCTAGTCAAGGCTAAGCTGAACGCAATTGCGCGCATTCGACCAAGTGTGTGTAGGTGATTGAGATAAGCAACGTTTCGATTCGTTTCATTTGATTTCATAGCCTTGTGCGTACAACACACACACACACACGCACACACACACACGCACACACGCACATACACATGTACATGTAAAGCGCAAGTAAACCAACATTAATGAATATTAAAATTGCCAATTTAGCACAAAAAGATGGCGTAAAAGATTTCCTTTTCCCCTCCCCCCCACGTATCGATTATGACAGAAGACGGAGAAGCGTTCCTTCGATTCATAACGGCAACGCTTGTTTTGGGTACATGAGTTAAACCATTTAGGCACAACTTTATGAAGTGTGTGCGATGATAATAGAAACGTGGCGTATTTTAAAGCTTTATTACATTGAAAGAAGTTGACTCAATACGACTTATATGAATGACTGACTTGATCTGTCAAATGAGGCATATGCGCGACTCATTCAAGTGTGAGTTATGACCAAGGAAGACAAGACAACACATCATCATCATCTACACCAATGAAAATCCCAACTAAATGTTATGCTTGACTATAAAATCTTGCCTTTGTTGTTGCTGTTGTTGGGCTAGTGAGATCAAGCGAAACTATATGCAAATTCAAAAGCATATTAGCCTCAATTACAATTTGGTGAATGCATGTATAAACTTTAACTGCATCATGGCATAAACATTTCGCAAAAGCGTAGTAAACAAGCGAAGCAAGTCAGCCAAGCCAAGCCAAGCCAAGCTGGCCAACCAACCAAACTCATAAAACAAATGAGCGACAATTAAAATGCAGAATTAGCCAGAAATATAACGGAATTTATAGACAAATACAAACAGACCGCCATGTCTCCCGACCTCTCCAGCTCTCACACACACGCGCCTGCAGCAGTGCCAATGAAATCTCTGCCGCTCAACGTTCTCTGCTCATGCTCATGCATTTTCAAGTCAACAACAACAACAACTACTAACAAAACCGCAATGTCCTGAGCGCTGCCGAGCTGCAGAAAAGTTTTCAATATAATTGGCCTAAGGGACATGAGATACTCCAATTTGCGATTCAAACTCATCGTCATCATCGTCGTCGTCGTCGTCGTCGTCCTAGTCGTCGCTGACATGGACTTCGTCGTCGTTGTCTCTGTCAATCTCGTTCCCCAGCAGCGCCCGCTTCCTGCTTCTGCTGTTATTTGCGTTGGTGGCGAAGCATTTCAGGGGAATTTAGTGTTATTGCAGCAATTTCGAGAGTTGAAAACTCATAAAATCAAGTCTCGAACTGGCGTCGAATATCGCTTGAATACTGAAAACTTGTATGCGCTTCACACAAGCACTCAAGCATGCCTTTGGGGCGTATTTTTAGGCGGGAATTTACCTAATTACGACATGAGTTATTGTAGTAAATGTCGGCCTATTATGCTTGTTTTTCTTTCCTTGGCAGTGACATGAAAAACAAATTGTAAAAATTCATAATAAACAAAAATTAACTAAGCCGTAATTGAAGATCATCACATTGGAACATTGTAATTAAATAAAATAATAGAAGTCTTCTTTAAGACAAGAGTGGGCATATTACTAATATTAAATTTGAAGATTAAAGTTTTATTAATTTAAGACTTTAGTTGGTTGGTTGTTGTTACTTTCTATAAATGTACAAATAATTATGAAGAATTTTCAACAACCTTAATATATTTTATTATAAAAGATTTGTGGAAAACTTGCATGACATGAAACTCGGCAATGAAAATGTATAATAAATCGTTTAATTAAACAGAAATAATCCGTCTCAGACCATAATTGTCTCAACGCGATAGAAGTTTTTCCAAACATCGCCTGTAAGGTCAACTCTTACCCCATAGTACTCACGAGAGAGCGAAACAATCCATACAATATAATGAACACCAGACAACTAAGAAGACATTTTAAGGCGCAGTCCTCACCCGCTACAGTTTCTAGAAATTATCAAGTTAAAAGCAACTTGCACCAACTCACATCAAGCAACTTCATGAAACCAAACAGAATTATAATTTCATCAAAAGTTACGCAAGCTTTTAAGCCATAAACAAATTTCCTTAAAATAAAAAACCAAGCTACGAAATATATATCACTATATCATTCCATATAATCGAACTTAACGATTGATAACCTTGATCAATTTATTTATCCTCTTAATCATACGTTACATTAAATGATCTTCAATGAACTATGAATGTTTGTCCTTATAACTATGATTTGCAATATACACACAAGGATTCCTACATGTCCCTCTTCGCAATCGTAAATATTATGTTTTATAAGCAATAGTTTGATTTCTTAACTTAATCCACCATTCTTATAAGTACAAATATGACATTTTTTGAGTAAACAAATGTAGGATTGAATTGTAAATGCTTCTTCGGCAAAGTCAGATGGACAATGATGCCAAGACGGAGCACCATTTGTTAATAAAAGACATTGAGTCCAGAATATCAACATGTATACGTAAAAAGTCATGTCAATTTTTATGAAATAAATAATTCAATGAAGCTTCAAATTAAGAAACAGTTTAACAGCTGCAAACGTTTTGCGATGGATGTGATTGAATCAAGTCATAAAATTCGAAATGCCGCAAGTATATTTACAAAATCACTAACTACAAAAACATCGACGCAAAAAGACAACCAAGTTGCTAAGCCGCAATGGCAACAACAACAACAGCAGCAACAACAAAAACAACAACCAGCAGCAGCAACAGCACTTTGAAGCAGTTAAATTAAATCACAAATCAAAAATCAATTACAGTTATTACATCGACTACGATTTCCAATCTACAAACGACTGTGATTGCGACTGCGACTCGACTACAACTTCGACATCCGACATCGACGTACACATACACTTCGACAAGAGCTAAACTTTCCACACTCACAGCTGCTGCCGCTGCCGCTGCTGCTTGAAGTCAAACGAAACCCAAGCAAACCAAATCGAATCGCATAAGACTCATTTGGCACCCAAGCAGGCCCAAGAGCCAAGTCGATTGCGCCTCTGTGTGCCACTGAGCAATAACCCAACCATTGCCACTACCCAATGGCGGCGGGTGTCCTGCTTTGTGTGTGTTGTGTGTGTGTGTGTGCATTTGCTTGACTCCCTTACGATATGTGCCACAGCGACTTGAACGACGACGACTCTATTTATTTAAAGTTTTATTGCCAAGGGTTGCAAAGTAAACTTGTTGGAGTTTTTTTTCTCACTCCTTCCACTCCAAAAAAATACACTTTTTTCTGCTTCTGTTGGTATTTTTTCGCCATGCTTAACTCATCTTGTTCGAGGAAATAACTAAACTGCTATGCAAATTGAATTTCATGAACATTTAATCAAATTCGATACGAATTCGACGGATGTGTTTTAATTGTGCAATCGCGTGAAGAAATGTCATCATTTTTAATGAATTTTGTAATTTCATAAACTCAACTATAAATAATATTATTATAATTATTAAAAACTCATAGCTTTTCAAATCTTGTTAAAGAGTCTCGAACGCACAGCTTGAATATATTTCAGTTCGGCAGTTAAGGCACAAGAAAATGCTTTTTTTTTTTTAAGCTAAAATAATATGTTCATAAATGAAAAAAAAAGCTTAAAAAGAATCTTCTTTAAGTATATAAATTTTTTATTTATTATTTATTTTTATTAATTGTAATTATTGTGTTTAATTATTATTTTCGGCTCGTTGTTTAAATCAGAACGTGCATTGGCATTTTATCATTGACAATTAATCATTATTATTTATTTATTGTTAATTTAATAATTTCTCACACGTCTTTTCAGCGTTTTTTTATTAAATTTAATTAGAATTTTTTTTTAAATTTTTTAAATTAAATATTCATCTCTTGCAGCTTAAAATCGCTAATCCTTACACTTCCTTATATTTCCACCATTATATTTAACCCATAACATTCCTTATCTTTGCAGTCTTAGAACAGAGCCCAGCCTTTTGTTTGCAAAGGCGGGTTAAATAATGACAAGAAAAATGTCTTCTTTTTGTCGTGTCTGTGAATTGGATTCCAATTCCAATTCCAACTCTATTTTTAATTTTTTTTTTAATTTTTTAAGTAAAATTCTTTATCTTATTTATAACGATTTGCTTTAACCACTAATCCTTACACTTCCTAACATTACATTTAACCCATAACATTCCCTCTCTTTGCAGTCTTACAACAGAGCCCAGCCTTTTGTTTGCAAAGGCGGGTTAAATAATGACAGGAAACATGTTTTTTGTCGTGTCTGAATTGAATTTCAATTCCAACTCTGTTTCTAATTTTTTTATTTATTTTTATATACATTTTAAACAATACAAAAATTGCTGATTCTCGCCCAAATTGTTGCAACTCTTTTTTAGTTGTGCTCTTCTACTAACATCATTTCATTATTACTCAACAGCAAGGCAATTATAGACTTCTTGACAAAATGGAGAAGTTGGCGACCGAACTGCAAACGGAAGAGGGTCGTTCCTTGGCCAGAAATCAGGCACATGTGCAAGAAGAGAAAATCAAACATGCGGCGGAACACTCCGACGGCGAGGATGATGAGCTTGAGGATGACATTGTGGTCAAGCGTTAGTCGACAAGCCAAAAGTTCTAACCGTATTTTCGGACATTTGCCTATTGATTAAATTTCTCAAGCAACATTGGCGAAAATTTTATTATTTGTGTAACTTTTTTTACAGCATTAAAGGGCACTTTATTTGTTTATATGTTTCTTCCATTAATTTTATTTTATTTTTATTATAATTTTCACTCTTTCACGACAAAACTTACTTATTGGTGTGTTTGGCAAGTTGCTACAATCTGAAAAACTTATACCACCTTCTTAGTACTAATAACTTGTATTTCCACAGCAAGGCAACTATCGAAATCTGGAGCTGTATGAAAAATTAGCTAGAGAACTCAAATCGGAGCAGGGCAGAAATGAGGCACACATGCAAGCACTCGGCCTCACCGACCAAATCATGGAAACCGCTGAGCGTTCCGATGGCGAAGATGATATCCTCGATGAGGACATAATTGTCTCAACAAGTCCGCCGCGTTAGCCGCCACATTACTACCCAACGCGCATTGTTATCATTATTATTTATGCTGTCAATAAATTTTTGTACGCAAATTTTCATAATTTTTGTAACTTTCATTAAAAGATGTTTTCATGGCATTAATAATGAATTGTGTTGATGTTAAAAGATGCTTTTACTGCAAGACATTGCATAGTTTTGTTGGCGCCATGAAACGAAAAGTTTGTAGCGCTGAAATTGCACAACTGCAATGCAGCAAAAGACTGACTGTGGGGCAAGCGAAGTGCCTCAGCCAGTAGGACATAACAATACACGAACACTTTCCAGTTTGATGGCGGCGGGTGATGAGTTAAACACTTCAATAAAATTGGCCATAAAGGAATGCTTGCAAGGAGGCGAGGAAACTCACTGTCCGTCTGGCATTTTATTTCGTGTAAAAGGATACAAGCACAAGCGCATAAGAGACACTTTGGCGGCATTAAGTGCGCTGAGGCTGAAGCTGAGCATACCGTGGCGTAGGATGAATGTTGTGCAGTACAACATGACGTATACGTAATTCTATGTGTAGAAAAAACCACAAATATTTTAGTAAATTCTTTTTTCTAACTTTATTTTGTAGAAAACATCATCATTGTTGAGTTTTAAGTGCTGAGCTGCTAATAAAAAGGATTAAAAACAATTAAAAAGGTGTCATTATCAACACACACACAGACGACGTCTATCAGAAGCTGTAAAACTCTGTATAAAAGAATATGAAGAAGAGTGAGGCGGTGTGTGAGATAGAGTGATATGCCAGCAGACAGGCTGTCTGCGAGATACATTCGTTGCCCTTGCTGACTGGCCGCAAAGCAGTCAAGCACAGACATTTATGTGGCTTTAAGCTCAGCTCAGCCAAACCCAAAAAAAAGTCATCTGTCTGCCAAATGTAATACTCGCCTGTCTGTGTATATGTGAGCAACACTGTTTGTGTTTTTTTGCTGTGTGGCTTACGGAAAAAGAAGGCGTTGGCAATTTTACACAACGAACTTGTTGCTTCCCTCAACTATCTTATGGTTTAAAAAGCACAAATTTAAAATATTATTTTGTTGATTATTTTTTCAATCAAGCGAAAGCAATTTGTACACAAATAAGTGCTTTTAGAAAAGACGCAGGAATGCCGAATTCAATCAATTTAATGTTGGTCAGCAAAGCGTAATGCAATTCTATGCAAACCAATACATTTGTCAACACAATTAAAAACCGACATTAGAAGATTGCATGGAAATGCAAATCATGCAAATGACAGCAATGACAAGCAAGCTTTTAAGATATTAACAAATAAATTCAACGAACTTCAATCTAAGCAGAGTCTTTTGCCTAATGAAAGGAAATAAGTTTGAGCACATTTGATATCAGACACAATTGGATTGCATTTGATAAAATGAAAAATGCTGTTGCATACCAACAGGCGCGCATAATTAAATTGCATGTAACGACAAAGACTTTGCATGTAATTAAAAATATTTGCCATTTACACACACACACACACATGCACACGAAGCGACGGCAACGTGCAGCAATCAACGCACATTAATTTGTCAAGAGTTGCCAAATTGAAAGGAAGAAGAAGCAGACTAGTGACAACAAGAAAAAAAAAAAATAATGCAAGTAATCGCAACAAATACGCGACCATTAAGCAAAACCAACGCAGACAAAGCGACGACAACTTGCGGACATGAATATGGACAAGGCACACGGACCAAGGCTGCGTGACACGGCAAAAGGCATTGCGGCGAAGGCAAAGCAGACAAACATAAAATTACATTGGCGCAAAGGCCGCAGCAATAACTCAAATGATGATAATCATAATAAAAAGGCGCACAAACTAGGCAAGACGACAACGACGACGTCGCTTGTTGAGGCAACAACCGGCCGAACGAACGAACGTACAGCAGAGAAGTCAATTTGTTAAGTTCTGCTGCGGCTGACGTTGGCATCGACGGCGCTGCAATGACGACAAGTCGATAAACAGCAGCCGACCGAGCGTGCAAGGATTCACTGCGACGTGGCAGCTTGGCGGCAATTTCAACACCTATAGAGCCATTAAAATGGCGACGACGGCCTCGCTGTGTATGCCTGTATGTGTGTGTATGTGTGTTGTACGTGTCTGCTTTAGTAGAAGTAGGTAAAAAGTAGGTAAAAATATGAGTTGAGAATATGGTCTGCAAAATGGTTTCATGATAAACTTTACTTTTTTGCTGGCCGCGTTGCAAGTCGCCGACTTCAACATCAACATCAACAACGACATCAACTCATTTCTTTTCTCGCAGCCTTTCACATTTTTCTCTATAAAATTGTGTTTTATTTTTTTTTCATTTTTCTTTTCATTTTATTATAATAAAATTGATTTCTCGGCGAGTGAAGAAGTGCGGCCAAGCCAAGCACGTTGAAAGTTATCTCTGCAGTTTGCCTCAGCCAGCCGGCGGAAGTGTGAAAAGCAAAGACTCTGCAACCACGAAGCCAAGTGCGCAAAATGTGTAATGTTGAAGGAGGAAACTTTTTGCAAACCGCATAAAAATTAATAAAAAAATGAAAAGTTTGAAATTTATTACAAATTGAATTGATTTATGCACGCGTTAAGGAAACGCACCGAAGGCGCAAAAGCGGAAACGGCCATGAAGCAGCTGAAGAAGAAGCAGTAGAAGAAGTGAGACGCAGAAAATGTCAACGACGCTTCGACGTTGGTAAAATGAAGGCGTTGTCTTTGGAAAATAATAAAAAAAAAAAAAGAACTTTGTCACTTTTAAATTAAATAAAAATTTAATTGAATTGCAATTTTCGCTTCCAAGTGTGTGTGTGTGTGAGTGTGCATGTGTGTGGTTGTCTGTTTGTGTGTGAAATATATAATAAAGTATAATAATAATGAAATTGTCGTTCTTTGACTGAAATTTTTATTAAATATTGAAAATATATTTTAAAACAAAAAATAACAATCATTATTTTGTGCGCACAAAGGCGTGGCTTTTTTTGTATAGATTGTTAAAAATGCTGCAGCACACGGCTAAAAAAAAAACAGTTTTGAGTCTACTGGCATGATATGTAAAAGGCATGAAGATGCCGCTTAAAAAATATATGACTAAATAAAACTAAAAAAAGAAGCCTGAGTCTTTACAGTTGTTGCTAGTAGTTGGACATACCAACTGTTCCCGAATTTAAGACTCTGTATTTATAGCAAGCACAGAAAGAATTTTATCTCAAGCAAGTATTCAGTGTGCACTGTTGCTTTTTATGGTATTTGCATTACCAACGACGCGCTGACTGAAGATGCGGACGAAGAAGCTTATTGTGTTCAGAATAAGGAACAATTTGGGAATTCCTTTGTTTACAGGAGCTATTTAAACATTTCTTTCTTTCCGAAAGTTTTAAACAAATCAAAATTCATGTGCCTATAATGTTCGCGCACTTCCTGAATCAAAGTCTTTACATTTCATATGAATAAATACTTTTCAGTGTATTTTTGTCGCACATGTTCATCAGTCAATCAACAAACTTTATTGCACAAAGCTAAAAATAACAAAACCAACAACAGCAACAATTGCAAATATTACGCAATCATTTATAGGAAAGTTGCTGCAATTAATATAACACTTGTTAAAATATTTATGCCATTTTTCCGGTTGACATGTGCGGCGGCGCGATGACAAAAAATGAATTTGCAAATATATAATTGGATGCGCCAATGAAATGTAATGAAATAAAAATGATTGTTTAAACAAGCTTCATTTGTATGAAAAAATAACAAAAAAAAATATTTAAAAAATATAAAAAGTAAATAAATGTGTTGTAAATTGTCGCCCTCAAAGAGCATTTGAATGTTTAATTGATTTTAAAATATTAATTAAAAATTGTGCACATTTTGTGCCTTTACTTTTGCATATTAGAAAATACAATTGCGAAAAATTGTTGAAAATAAAATATTTTTTGTTGGAATTCCATTTTCGGTATTCGTTTTTTGGCCCTTAGGGTATAAGAGAAATAAATTTCATTGTGTAAACAGGAAATGAATATCAGATTGAGTTGATTTCGCACAAAAAATGGAAAGAAAAACGAAGCCAAAGAAAGAAACGGAAAAGCTTTTGCTTATTTAGCCGGAAATATGTGCAAAAATTTCATTTGCAGAAGAAAAGGTTGCAAAGTGCAGCAACAGCATGTGAGAGGCGTGCGCAAAAGGGGCGTGCTTGGGGTGGACCAGCGGCGGACGTGTCGACGAATCCGTCAACGTGAGTCTGTGACTGAAGCTGGCATGCGAGACTGCTGTCGATTCAAGTCAAGTATTGTCACTACAACATATTGTAGTCTTTCATTGATGGCGACTTGAAATGCGCCAAACTGACATGGCGACTTGATACATGTGCACTCGTTTCCGCCGTCATCGCTGACAGACAGAGAAGTCTTACTAAGCTGTTAGCAACAATAACGGCAACAACAAGAACAACGGCTACAAAATGGCAACCAACGAAAACAACAAAACCATCTTTGCCAATTGAAGCAACAACATTATTGTAACTTTTTAGCGCTGATCAAGCGAAACTTTCTTTTTGCGGGAATTGAACTAAAAAATTTAATTTCCTTTGGCATTTTTTTTACGGAAGTAATACATACAAGTACAATAACTCATTGACAATTGATGACTGGCATGTATAAAGGTCAAGAGCATACATCAATGGTGCAGAATGAAGCGCGAATTGAACACGAAAGTCTTCTTTGCGGCTGCGAGCATATTTTTTTTAAAGAGCATAGGGACTTGAATGAGGGCAGTGACACGCCGCTTGAACGAAAAGAGCATGTAAATTTAAAGTATCTTATGCTAATGTGGAAGCCCAAGCGGCGATTGTGTACGGTACATTGAACTATGGGGAGATACCTTGCCACTTGTTGAATAACTTTACTAGATCTAAGACCTCTTTACTTAATGAAAGATATAAAGTTTTGTGTGCTTCACTGTTTCAAAATTATGAGACGATCAATAAATAAATATGAGTATTACCAGAAATTTCAGTTGTAAGGTCCGAATTTCAGGACCTGAGATACTTACGTTTTCGAGAACCTTGGTTAAATATGGTTTAGGAGATGGTCGAACATATCCCAATCAATTTCGCTTATCTCACATTCCAAACTTAATACGCAAAAAGATATTAGCTTAAAGATATAGAAAACCAGACTTTAGTAAGATTTTTGTTCGACACTTTAAACGATTTTCTAACTCAAATGTTTGTCTTAGCTTAATGTTACAAAATGTTTAAACCTTAATGTAATTTTACCAAAAGATGTTGAAGGCGTGCCAATTTCACGTTTCATATTTTGTCGATAAAATAATATATAATAATATAATAATAATTTAAACAAATGTATTGCAATAATGCTCATCAATAAAGCCATGCGAAAAAATCATGTAATTTAAGTGTCAAGTGCAGCAGCGCCGTTGACGCAACGACTGTCATACATTATTCAATCAATAGTGATTGCCTGATGGGCAACGCGACGCGCCCTGACTGACTTTATACAATTTGCGCGTTCGCACATTTGCCAGCCGAGGTCAAATGACATTTCCGGGTCAGCACGAATTTTCACATTTATAATTTTTTCTCACATTTTTTTGCACTTTTTCACTTCACTGTTTTCAAGCACCTACGCACTGATTGATTGCTTGATAGATTGATTGATGGATGAACGACGTTTCAATGGCTGAAAGCACTGCTGCAATGACTTTCGCTATTGAAAATATGTCAAGTGTTTTGTCGTTTTTAAATAAATTGTCTTTTTATTTTAATTTTAAAATTGATTCGATTTGATTTTCTTTGCTTTGCTTTTCTGCAGCAGCTGCAAGCACAATAAGAGCAACAAAATTTCACCGCAAAAAGGGCAAAACTTTTAATCACATTCGATGTGTAAACTTTTTGCAACAATGAACAAACAAAAAATAAAAAAACAATATGTGATTTGGGAATAAGCAAACACACACACAGACAGACACACACACACACACATGACACAACGTGCGCTCAATGATGTGAAAGTAACGCAAATGTGTTGAAAATTTTATATTAAGCAGCGCAACTGACAGCTGATGTTGAGCTTGAGCTTGGTGCACATGATGCGCAAAAATCTAAGCAACTTTCACACACACACGGACAGCAACATAAATCTCAAAAAGTGCTCAAGAAATCAGGAAAAATGATGCAAGAAAATGTGAGAAAACGACGATGACAACGACATTAACTAATGACACACACACACACACACACAGAGACACAGAGACAGACAGAGAGACACAAACGACCAACAAAAAGGAATAAAATATATAAAAAGAACCAAAAACATGCCAACGAAATTATTCGTAAGAAAAATTGCAAAAATATTCCAAAGTAAATGTTGCATCATTTAACATTTAAGCAGCATCATGTGTGCGAGTGTGTGGGTGGGTGAGCTCGAGGCTGCAGAGCGATGAAGGTTGTTGTTTCGCATTGCATGCTGCAAGCATGGTTGTTCATCAACCATCATCATCATCATCATCTGCGTCTACATTGGAGCGTCATCGCAGTCAACCGACGTCATTACCGCACTCACGTGCGCCTGTCAAATAAATACACAATAAATGACACACTCACTCAAACGCGCACACACACACACACACACAGACACACATCGCATATCGCCCTGAGTGGTCGCCAGGGAGCAAATGAACGAACGTATGAACGAAAGCAGTTTAAGTGCGCGCAAAAAAAATATACTTGCATACTTTTGAGCGCATGTTGAATTATTATTGCCACCTAGCGCAAACCCTGTACCAACACACCATAAACCATTATAGCGAACCATTCATATAAGCCATACAACCAATCAGTCATGATCCACCACGCCCCAATCGAGAACCCACCCACGCACTCACTCACGCATGCATGCATGCACGCACGCACACCCTTCGTACTCAGCACTGCAGAGCACTTTTACTTGATTGAAAGCAAGCAATCGAAACGGCAGCATTTGAGTAACTGCCATCAACTTCTTCTTTTCCGCACAGGCAACTATCTTCGTTGCATTTGCTTTATGCGCACTCACCATTCAATCACAAGCGCTCAATGTAAGCATATGTATCTATGACTCAATGGCACAGCTAAGTATATTTGTATCTGTGCTATGCCGCTTGTGTATTCGCGCGCTTTTGGCCTTGCACTTTGTGCGTTGAAAATTTGTGAAAATCATGCGTTTAAGTGATTGTTCAATATGTTTTTATTTCAATTGTTTGAATGTTATTTGCTTGTGTGTTTGTTTGACTGTTTTTGCCACGGCGGAAGCGCAGCCAAAGGAAGCGGAAAGCATTTGTTATAAATTTTATTGAGTGGAGAAATGGCAAAAGAAAAAGTTGGTTTGCTTGCATATAAAACATAATGTTTGTTTAAAGGAACATTATGGCTGAGAAGAGTTTACATTTACAGAAAAGCACACATTAATGGATTTTTGGAGGACTCTTCTGATGGTAAGTACCCAGTAGGAATATTAAGCATGTAATTATCAAAAAACATGTGCTCGACGCCTTGACTTGATTTCTAATAAACAACTTGTGCTTTTGGAGTAGTTTCGAAATGAGCAAGCAAGAAGCAAGAAACACAAAGCCAACCAGTGCAATAATTTAGTAACTTTAACACCTTCTAAATGACTTATTTTAATGTTATTTCTGCAGCACATTCTTTTTAGAATTTATGGCAATGAGTTGGCATGAGTGACATGTTTTTCAACGAGCTTAGAAGCGTGCGTGAAACAATTTCAAAATCATTTCTAACACTCATGCGTTGGTAAAAAGGCAATGCAGATGACAAGTTCTATTGGAAGTGTTACAAATTCCTACTGGTTATGTTTCAACTTTGCTTTCTTACACACTTAGAACGGTGTGTAGTGTCTTAACTTGTATATAAATCAAAAATTTATATTATATATAAGCTAAGTTTATATAAAGAAACGTTATAGTAAAGTACATAAAAGAAAAGTCATCAACCCTCGAAAAGAATCTTTATATTAGTTCCTAACTCAATACAAATGTCACTGAGTGCTCAATGTCTCAAAAGTAGACAAAAGCCATTAGCAAATGTTTAAGTTTCTGTCTGTTTCTAATGTCCAAACGGCAGTAACTTCTTCAAGAAGTTCTTTCATTCGTTCATTCGGGTCATCATTCATCATGAAAATGAGCGACCGTTTAACGCAGGCAAAACGCAAAACCGTAAAATCGTTAGTTATAGTCAGTTATCGCCACAGTTGGTGTCAGTCGATGTTCTCACCCTCTCGCCCTTGCCCACGCTTTGTGTCTCTGTTGGGTTGCTGCCACTGCCAACAAAGGGCATGTCAGTCGGTCGTGTGTGTATTCAAGTAGCCGTGAACATCATCAGTTATTGTGTCAAATCAAATACATTTGGGAAATGCCAACTGTGACACAACAACAATAACAACAACAACGCCACTGCAAGTTAATACAAGCAACGACAATGTGCTTTAGACTCAGTTGGTTTTGCTGAGCACCTCCACCCACCCACCAATATTATTGTCTACTTTGTGGCGCTTTAATGCGTCTACGATTACGACTTCTTCCAATTGTGCGGAAATTCAATTTAACAAAAGCAACTTTGTCAGTTGTAAATCAAGAATTAAGTAATATATAAGAGTGAAAAAAGCAATTTAATTTGCAATTAATTAAGTGCATGTGCATTATATATACATATATAATAATTACATTACATTTGGCAAAATTATAAACTCGACGCGCTTCCTGACTTCCTGTCCTGCTAAGACTTTCTTTGCCGCTGACAAATGTGGTCAAGAAATTAGAAACGTAAAAGTTTTTATTTTTTTTGAATGTGTAGCGCGTGGCCTGTTTATGCCCCTCAGTCAACCCCTTTTTTGAGTGGCGATGTGCAACTTTCAACACCGACAAATTCAGTCGGCTGCGCATGGAAAACTTTTTTCCCCCAAAGTCACTTTTTATACGTTTGTCTAAATTTTCATGCTGCGTTGCGGAAAACTTTCTTCTGCAATTGCAGCACAGCATTTCTACCTCTGCCCCTTTGCTCCTCGGCCGCTTTCACTTGCTATTTGAGCCTTGTCTGTTTCGCTACTATTGCTGGCATATCTGCTTCTTCATCTTCAGCTTCATCTTATTATACTTCTTGTTCTTCTGTTCTGCATTGCAGTTTCTTTCCTTATTTTGATGATGAAAATTGCGTTCGCTCAGCGTCACTCGTTATGCGTTTTTCCTTTTGCAGGCTTATCTCAGTTGCGCACAGCATATTTCTTAGCTCCTTCCGTTGTTGCGACAAAGCTCCACAGCATCTTCCTCTTCGTGCTTATCCTGGTCACTATCGTTTCCGACAATTGCTGCTCCGGCTGCTCTGACTGCTGCTCTGACTGTCGGCTGCATTAATACTTTTGCGCTGTGACGAAGATGTTACAACTACTTGTACAAGCGTAACATAACTTTACTTGCATAATACTTTAATGTTTGTGCTCGTCCTGCTTGCTATTGTTGTTGGTGTTGTTGTTGTTGCATTTTATGTGACAAACGGAAAAAGCTTACAGTCACAGCTCAGCTCAACATCAGCTAAGCATAAACTTTTGGTGTAGCTTCATGTCCGGAAGCGTAAGAAAATTAAGAAAATACTTATACTATTTACGACATCTTGAATGGATATAATTTTGCAAGTCAACCGTCAGCAAGTGCTATGCATGGCAAGCAGCTAGAGCAACTAGGTTGCGCAATTTCAAGTGTTGTCATGTTCATAGACTGTCGGACTATTTGTACGCTGACTAACAAGAAATAAAGTGAGCTTTGTCAAAGGGTAAAACTTTAAATTTAAGACCTTCAAAGTTGGCTTATTGATAAATGCAAACATACAAAGAGATTCTAGTGGATACTATATATAAATTGACTTTAGAAATGCAATTAATAAGAAATAAGAGTGAAATAGAGAAATCTTGAAATAGCATAAGAACTCTGGAGATATATGGATTGTTCTTGAGTGAAAAGCGACGCCTCAAAGTTCGGAATACAAAGAAAAAGAAGTTTAACCAAGTCAAACTGTAGAACATTTCTTTGAGTATACATTTGCCAAAGAGTACAAAGCACAAAGAGGAATAACGAAAACTACAACAATTTTGAACACAACAAGTCTTGAAGTATGCGTTCCGAAATTTAAGAATTTGTTTTCTACGCTCTATGAAGAATATTAGTGAGTACTTTAGTTTGGTTTCGACATTCACCCATGGCTGAACTTTTTCTTTCATAGATACAAATAAAAGCAACATAAATTTTGTGCTATCAAACCGAATTTAACCAACTTGCACATTAACACTTCAAATGTTCATCCCTTTCGTTTTCCATTTCATTTGCAATCAATAAAATTTTATGTTATGCTAATGTGTGAAACTTTTGCTGTGCTCGCAGATTATTATATTAGCAACGTCAAGCAATGAACTTCAGTCATAATAATGGCTGAGAACAATAAAATGCACATGTCTGTCCAACTGTCTGGCCAGCTTCATGTCTAAAGCAATTGTATTTTTGGCATACGAAAAAAATTTTCATTAAACAACAAAAAGTACAGAACAAACATGCATAAAGAGATACATTATTGTTGGTGTGGGGAAACATGATAAAGAATATCGCATATGAATATCAAAACTTTGACCTCCCATCAAGGCGGTGGCAACGGAATGAAATCAATGAGCAGAAAACTTCAATGGATTTGAGTTATGGTTATTAATAATGGCAGACAACAACAATGATAACAATAACAACAACGAGGAGTTGAAAATAAGAAACGGGTGAGTCGAATTGTATGAGTGACTGAGTCGGTAACTCGTTATAGCGCTGGTCGGGTGAGCTGAGTGAGTGGGAGAGCAAGCATAAAGCGCCTTGTGACCAAACACTTCTGTTGGTAGTCTGACAAACAGACGGACGGACGGACATGCAATGCCAAACAGTCCGACGAGACAGAGCAAAGGATAGAATGCGTGTGGTCTGAGTGAAGTGGACTGACAAGCGAGAAAATACAATATTATGTACAATAAGTACTTGCATAGTGAAGCAGATACACACACACACACACACAACCAGTGTAATAACACAAGTTCTGATGGGTATAAATAAATCTGGCACCAGGAAACAGCACCGGCACAGGCACAGAACCCAGACTCCGACTCAGCCAGAGTAAGAGCAACATACAACATTGTGCAGACAAACAATATGATGAAACAAGTTGCTACAACATTTCCTACACTCCAACATCGGTATTAATATTGGGGTTTACCGGAAATGCCTTTTGTCTGGGCAACGTAATATTTTTCTCGTTATTTTTTAATATTTCACTGCCGAGGCTGTCTGGCTATGCAGCACAGACGGCCAAGAGGGTTTGTCGTCGTCAGCATCAGCATCAGCATCAACATCAATGGCAACGCAGTAGACGTCGACAAGGTCCTTTCAGCCCAGCATAGAGACAAGCCAAGGCGTTACTAAACTCAGGGACAATGCAAAAATTCTACACGAAAGCGAAAATTTTATTACCGACACAACAACTGAGCCGGCGTGCAAATAAGCTCCTGAGTTAGTGGATGGGCGAGTTGGTGAGTGAGTGAAAGCACGCCAAAGTGTCAGGATTATTTCACATAAAATTGCGATATCTTTTGTCACCTTTGGTTGTGATTGTGTTTGTGGTTGTGGTCTGATGCTTATGCATGATAGACAACGCAGACATTGAACATGACAATGCTGTGTGCCGGTAACAATGAACGATGACTTTGAGGGTAACTAAAAATATGATAATCACGGCTTTAGGGTTGGGTTGGCCAAAGGAAGCAACATTAACAATCTAAATCGATTGGCTTTTATGTCGTTTGGGGTTGTTGACGACGTGGCACTTTCATACATGCAACTAATAGATTTTTCCGGTGCCATTAAAATGCGTTTATGCACATGTATTTGTATTTGTGTGTGTGTGTGTGTGTGTGTGTGCGTATTTTTGTGCTTTTAATGTTTATTGCTGTCGATAAGCTTCATGCAATCACTGCTGCGGTCATATGACTTTTATATTTAATGCTGTATGCGCTCGATTGTTTGCTTGCCGTACTCCTGCGTAAGCATAACTTTTTTGCGGTTATATATAAAACTGTAGAATTTGGAAAATACCAAAAATGTCAAAACAAAATGTCATTTGAAAATAAATATTGAAAATAGCATCACACTTGGCTTGTCATCGGTGGTCGAAAAGTCTAACACAACTCTTGCGTGCGGCTGCTGTGGCAAAGCAATCTCAATATTTCATTCAACAGCGAGACACATGTATGAATATTTGTTTCGTTTTATTTTTTGGTTTTTATTTTGCTTTTGATTTGATTGAATGTCAAATGGCAAAAGCAGTGGCGAACATTTACGCAAATGTCAGCAAACATTTCTGCATTTTTAATAAAAAGCAAAAGTAATAAACTTGTCTAGCAAACGTCTTCTGATCAAGACATGCTGCTTTATCCTTCTTATATTCGATTTTTGTTTTACGCCATGTTAGAAGTAAGTAGAAACTTTCTGTCATATAACAAAAATAAAATGGCGCAAACTTTTGAAATAAATAATTTACTTCATGCAACTTTTTTTCATCGTGTGTCAAACATTTGAGTTGGCCAATATTTCAAGCTCACCTGTGTCGCTCACGGCAAAAAGGTATTTGTAATACTAAATCATGCACTGTTGTTGTTCTTGTTATTGTTGTTCGGATTGATGAAAAAGTGTAATAAACTTCAGCGATAATATTTAATATGCCAAAAAAGAAATAAAGAAAACTTCAGTTTATCGATGAAAATGCACAAACAACAAGACATTTGACATTTTAATATTGAATTTGGCTGTTGACATGTATTAAAATAACAAAAAATATGTATTTATTTATAAATATGACACATTGATTGTTTATTGGTGATATTAAATCAAAACTAATTGAGCGATTTCAAAGTCAAAGTTGAACAGACGAAAGTTATTTTAGGGTCCTTAACCTAAATGAGCTTCTAGAAAATGAAATTCCTTACGATAGAGATTCTCGATGATGTTTAATTTTAGTTTTTGTTATCATTTTTCTGTACTTAAAAAAATTTTTTTCAGTTTAATGTTAGACTGCCGTATGTGCTCTAAGTTACTATATGTAACATAGGTTAGTATAATAATTTTTAGTGCACTGAACTACCTGCACTCACACTGACCTTTCCTTTCTTTTCATTGACTCATATTTACCTTATATATGCGCCATTATTCAAATCCTACGTGTCGTTTAAGAGCGCCTTCACTATAAGTTACCATTCCTCGGACCATTTGTTTTGCTCCATCCGTAGCTGACATACTTGACTAACTGGTCTACAATTTTACACACTTTGACATGTTTTAAATGTTGTATGTCATGACTGCATTTACTATTTTTTTCCAAGCACTCATTTGCTTTTGTTGTTGCAATCATTCACTTAATCTTAAAATGTCCTTATACCAATGAATTCAGTACACATACAACAAGCTGGCGAAAGTAGATTACCCAACGTTATTATTTAGTGCTGAATGAGCGCAACAAAAAATACACCGAACAGTTCACGCCCCAGAGCAATTTTTAAATTACAACAAAGAAAACTTCCTCACTTGAGAAACACTTAAACTAAAATTAGTGAAATGCAAGCAAAAGAAAGTGAGGAAATAAGTAGGAAAAGAGTAAATGGCAACGTAAATAAAGTAGAGTAAAGTCGTGTAAAAGTCGTTTAAAAAAACAGAGAAGAAAGTGGAAACGAAACGACCTGTAATCAGCACCATGCAACATATAATGAAGCTATCAAGCGTAAGACGACGCTTAGACACGCAAACACACTTTAAAGGCGCCAACGTGTATGAGAGAATTGGCAACACAGCTCGTTAACAGCGGGCACAGTGTCAGGACATCAAACGTCGGCATGAAGCGCACTGCGGGTCTATAGCAAGCATACGCTTAATATTTCCGTCTTTAACGGCACTCGTTGGCTGACTGGCTGACTGACTTGACTTGAGTATGCATATTCATTTTACTTTGACGTTTTAAGTCGTTGACCGAAACGTATAGAAACACACCGCCATACTACATGACATCGTCACGTGACGTAACGCAACCAACAACTGCAGTTGTTTTGCCCAAACAACCAAACGACCGACCGACCGACCGACACAGTCAACCCTGCCCAGTTATAGTATGCCCACTGGCTGTGACCTAAATTTATACAAGTTTATGAAAAATATATGCTATGCAAAATGTTGCCACAACTGAGACTCAATGCAAACTGTCGGCGAAAGCTCTTCTTTGTAACAACACGCAAAGCGTTTCATTATTTTAACTTACCACACAAAAAATAAGAAAAAAAATATCAAAAAAAATATATTAACGCGAGAAAACAACAAAAACGTCGACGACCAACACAGCTCATGTATTGTATACATAATAAAAAAAATATGATATATACAACACAACTACGGTCAAGAAAAAAGTGTAGTCCTAACGAAATCTCAAGTTATTAAAAATAATATAGAAATAAATGTTTCAAATGTTATATTTCCAATTGGTCAGTTGAGGCTTAACTGTTTTCTAAGCTCCAAACATAAAAAACTTGGATCTGAAGATATTAATTAAGATTATAAACGACTATTTCAGAACTTTCATATTAAAGGATGTCTAAGCACATAGATTTCTTATAAATCCAATTGTTTGGTAAGGGACAACTAAATTTCATACATCAAATTTTTAGTTCTAGAGACTTAAGCTGATGCCTATAAAAGACTCTTTTGAAAATTTACTTGTGTTCTTTGCAATGTCCTCTTGGAAGACACATCTACCTTTACAAAAAAAACTGACTGAATCGAGAACTTTCACTAGACAGTCATAGAAAATATTAATATAATCTTCAGCTATCATTCTGAACCATTTTGGACAATCGAGTCACCAAATATTTTTCAAATATCAAACATATAATTTATTATCAGTACTACTAATATTTTGTACGCCACTGTACATATATAAATGCATATTTACATATATACTTGTACATATAATAATATTTTAACGTCACAAGTGTTGCACACATGCAGTCCATGTGTGTGTGTGTCACAGTAATGGCGGCAGAAACGGAAACGGAAGTGCTAGAAAGCGACAGAGAGCGAGGAACGCCAACGTTACTCATACGCCATGTAACATGCGATGCGACTTTTTCTTTTTGCTTTCTAATAAGTCAAGCAAAGTGGAACTATATAAATATTAATAGCATGGCAAGCAAATCCTTGGGGCACACACAACAATTGTCAACTGTCATTTAAGCACGCGCCTACAAGTGGCAGCCAAATGACTTTCCCTTTGACAATACAACAAGTCAGACCACATGAACATACACAAAGCGTTGCCTGATGATGTATGATGATTTAAAGAACTACATTGCATTTGCGTTACATGTCCAAGCGCTCTGTCTCGCTCCCTCTCTCTCTCGCTGCCACACTGCCACTGACACTCTTGAAGTTAACGTCAAGTCAAGACAAGTCTGTGGTGACAAATACAAGGATGACTTACGAGCATGTCAAAATTGACCCAGTTGTGTGAATGAAATGCATAAATTTTATTGAAATTACTTTGCGCAAACATGAGCAGAATACACTATTAAATTAATTTGGTTAAATAAAGATTAAGATAAGAAGGCTTGGTTGACACAACGAAAGTCAGGCAAAAAACCAATTGTTTAGCCTCAAAAGTAGACATTAATGACAATCCTGAGGCACTTAGCTAAGCATGCTGACACAAGCCACACATATTAATAACAATTAACGACGCTTGGAGGTGTGCAAAGTGCTTAAAGGGGTGGGCCACAGGGGGTGAGTGAGTGTGTGTACGAGACAAGTTGCCATTAAGCGGCTTAAGTTGCAGTCAATTATTGGCGGCACACACACTCACACACACACATAATTAGTAACGCTTTCTCACAGGTAATTAGTGTTGTCAACGTATCTGTTTAGCAACAAATTGTACAATCATTGTCATGGCATTAGGTACTGATTAAAACAAAAGGTATGTCAATACACGAAAGATTTTAATTCTCTGGCATTTGTACATTAAAAATATATCAGGAAAAGCTTTTCAAAAGCGAAATAACAAAAACGACAATTATGTTACACAGCGTCACATAGCACATACGACAATTGAGCATTTAACGCAAGCAGAGTTAAGTGTGCAAGTTGAAAATAATAGTATGTACTCCTATGTAACCCAACGCTACATAGCACATACGGCAATTGTGCCTTTAACGCAAGCAATGTTAAGTGTGAAAGCTGATAACGACATGTAACAAGACTGCATAATATACGCTTTTGTGTCACAACGCCATATAGCACATACAGCAATTAAGCATTTAACGCAACAATGAAGTCTAATATTACACACGCCTATGTAACGCAATATCACATAGCACATACGGCAATTTAGCATTAAAATCAACAATCAAGTTTGGTAAATTTTGTGAAATGTTACGCTGAAAACAAAATTGAATCATTCAAAGTTAAACGCTGTAAAATCAATCGGCTCAAGCGTCAATTACATACGTACTTTCAATGTAATTAAAGAAAAGTTTATAACAGTTTTTTTATACAATTTACCTTCTACTTAAAGCCCCTTTAACCACGTCACATTAATAGAAGCGCCCATTTATGCCGTGACCACCAAAATCATGAAAATTTATGACCAACAAATGTTCGCAACAAAACTTTTCACACACTCACACTTGGTTTTTCTGTTTATTTTTTTATTTTATTATAGGTTGGGCCAAAAGTAAGTACACTCATTCGCACAAGCAATACAAATTGAGCGCATGGCAGGCAGACAATTAAAGCAGCATTTAACACATTCAATGTTCATTGACCAGAAAATAAAAATTGCAACAGCAGCTACTTCAATTCGAATGCTTCATTAAACAGCAACGAAACGAACGAGCAGCGAACTGCGAGCGAGCAAGGAGCATCAAGCCAAGCCAAGCCAACCCAAGTGGCGCAGTACATAGCAGTTTCCAAAGCAACAACAGCAACAGCAACAGCAACAACAACAAACACAACCGCAAAAATAACAAACGTTTGAAGAAAAGTTGCTGCCACAAATTACAACACACGAAAAGCAGAAGAGGAATGCTGAAGCTGAGCAAGAGGTTGAGGTTGAGTCTGCTGCGAGTTGCACGCGTTGTATGAACAATAATTATTTATAATAATAAGAGCAACTTTACGAATGACACTCGCGCCAAAAAAGAACAAATATTGAATGTGTTGTGCAAATTGTTTTGAAAGTTGCTCGTCGTTTGTCAGTGCTTGTCAGTGAATCTTTGTGCATGAGTCCGCCCGCCAGCCAGCCAGCCAGCCAGCCAGCCCACCAACCAACTGGCCCAACTGTCTGCACTGTACGGGTCTGTCTGCGTTTATTCTTTATGATTCTTGAAAATAAATAAACACTCAATAGCAAATACAGGCACAAGCACAGGCACCGGCACAGACGCGGCAGCGGCAGCGCACATTCAATAAATCTTCAAGCTGTGAATAGTCACTTGAGACCATGAACGTAGAAGATGATGGCAATGCCAAATGCCGTTGTCGATGTCGATGGCCATGTCGATGAGTTGAGCTTCAGTAAGTGCCATGCAGCTTGTTTATTGTTAATGATGACGCTGAGTTCTGACTGTCTATAATGGTAATAGTCAAGACGACGACGACGATGATGATAATGATGTTGGTAATGATGATCATTGAACATAAGGCCAGCAGGAAACAGGCGCAGGATAAACCCTTAATAGCATCATATTTTCTGGCGGCGGCGTCGGTGGCGGCTTACAACAACAATCGACAGGACAATAATTCAACCGCAAACTAAACTAAAGCAAAGTAACCTAACATAAAATAAAGTAAAGTGAAGTGAAGTAAAACAATACAAAAACTAAACCAAACCAAAGCGTAGTAACATGGACTCAACTCTATTCGATTCGACACGACGCGACGCCAAGCCGGAAGCTTTTATTTGCAGCGAACATAAGACAATGGTGCGCCTGCCAGCAACGTGTGGCGTGAAGAGCCATGAAAATGGCGGAAGTAACAATCGTAAATCAAATGCTCTGCTATGCCCAAAAAAAAGAAGAAATCGAAGTGTAACAACGGCGGGCGAAATAACAAATACTTATTCAAACTGTATTGCACGACAACGAAACCAGTCAGGACATGTAATATCCTTTTTTTGGTTTTAGGCAGTGCCGAGACACATGGACATGCTGCATACGAGCAGCGTGTGTAGCAAAGGGTTAACAAGCTGCCACATAATTCAGACACCCTGCGCAGAGTGTGAGTAAATGAGTGAGTGAGTGAGTGTGTGTGTGTGTGAGTGTGTGTGTGTGAGTGACTGGCTGAGCAGAAGGAGTCAAGCGTTTAGCTATAGACGACTGCAAGGCGTAGCAAGTTATTTTCAAATAAATAACAAGCACGAGCGGCAAATCCTTTTCCAAAGCCATAAATCTCATCAATATCCGCCGCTCACACACATAGATACATAATGTATCTGCAGCGTTGGCACAACTGAAAAATCATAGTGAAAGTCAAGTTTAAAAGTCAACTTTTGCCGACACTTCTTTGAGTGTTTTATTTACAATATTTATGTCTTGCTTATGTTAAATTATGCTAATACTTCTTTTTCAAAAAAGAAGTTCACTTGAAAGGTTTTTCAGTGAAATGGCAAATAAATGTTTGTAATAATTAATTAGTATTTTTTCCAATGTTTCTTGCTGCCTTTTGCTACTTTTGCGTTAATTTTTCAATTGCCAAATGCACTCAGGTGACAAATTACACGAGCGTCGCTAATGACCGCCGTAGCACAAGTAATGTTGCAAGTTGCTTCAGCCGTTGGCAAACACAGACAAACGTTGCAAACGTCTTGAGATGAGTTTCTTGTTGCAAGCGCAACGACGCTGAAGCAAAAGGAATGCGTTTATGTGCTTACGCTTAATGGCAGTTGATATTTTATTTAAAAATGTAACAACTTTATGCTCTGCTTCTTGCCGTTGTTGCCGTTGCTGCTGAAATGCTCTTTGCAAAAGAAAAATATGTTGCGCATTGTTTGCCAGACGCCAAAGGAAACGCGTTGAAAAATTTATAAGAAATAAAAGCAATGCAGAAATCAGTGAGCAGTTGTGTATACTCGACTATATTATGCGCTGCACACAAACAGTAGGCGGTGCCACGCCCGAAATCTAAACACAAAATGCATATTTGACATTGGCCATTTATTTATTTAAAAAAAATTATTGAAAAAATGCGAATTTGAAGCAAAATTTCAGTTTAATGGTCTTTGAGGGGCAACATTAAAGGGGTAGAGCTATTTTGTGTTATGTTGTTTTAAAGAGTTATATTTACTGAGCCCGCATACAAAGTTTCATGTACGTACCTCTTATAGCTTCAGAGATATAGCAATTTTAAGAAAACCACTTTTGATGGGGAAATGAGGGGTAAAAGCAAAAATTGTTGAAAGTCATTTTATAGGGCTATGCTTATTGCAGTACAGGGCGAGCGGAATCGAATGGGCGTGGCACATAACTATTCTTCAGCCGAGTGCCATGAGTCTACTTACCAAATTTCAAGTCTGTAGATCTAACTGTAGTTTCCGAGAAGCATATGCGAATACGAACAGACAATTTCCCAAGAACACATTAACTTTAGTGCTCTCTACAAACTCAATATGCCCTAATGCATTTGCAGTACTGCAGTGTACAGCAAGAGGTGGCAATGCAGCGCAGGGGTAAAATAGTAGCAGGCGTGGCTGCTTGGCTGGCTGGCAGGAAGTTGCTTCTTTTACTCTACCGGAAATGACGACATTTTCGTCATTTGGGTGCACGCTGTGAGCGAGTGTATGAAACACATCCGCTTTCACGGCGCTAAGCTGAATGGAATTGAACTCCACTCAATTCCACTCCACTCCACTCAACTGAACTCAAAAAGAGGCGAGGAAAATACAATAATACTTTAAACAATACAAGGGTGACCAGTTCGGAGTCGCAAGCACTTCAGGCGGGCAGGCAGACAGCGCCGTGGGGCAGGGCGGCCCATGAAATGCAAATGTAACTGAAACAATTTACTACGTTTCGTTGCGGATTTACGACAAACTAAGTAAGTAAGTAAGTAACATGTTGCGAGTGTGTCATCTGTTTGGGGCAAACAACCCTCGGAAAGGAAAAGTTTAATGCATTTAATTAGACGTTAATACGAAGACGAAAGAGACGACGCCACGTTTGCGGTTTGGCAACAAAGCAGTACGCCGCGTCGTCTGTCACTGTGCTTACAATTGTTTGCCAAGTGTAAGCCATGTCTAAGCGGACTAACTTAAATCCGTTGCCAATTTGCATTTCAGATTGCCGGTAATTGTAGACGCCCGCACAAATGAATATTTTAAAGAACTTCATCAACATTATCATCGCACCCATCGTCACTCGTCGTCAATGCGCACTACTCACTTTGACTGCCATCAAAAGCAACCCTCACACAATATGCTCTCAAAGGCGATACAAAAGATACAAAAGCAACAAAAAGCGAAATTGGTGTCGCACAAATTTATTGTTTTAAACGGATTTCAACTTCAATTCGATTACGGGTAATTGCTTAGCAAAGGTTCTGTCTAATTGAATGCGATACTTTATGCACTTCAGTGGTGGGATTAGTGACGACTCGATTAAGCCGCATAACTTAAGCGTATTAATACAATGATTTAGTGTCGCCATGCCTTTGTCGTCGTCATCGTCGTCATTGTCATTAATTTTGTTCACCGGCCTAAGCCAAATTGAAAGCGATGAAGTGAAAGAAGGCTCAAATTTCAATTACAACGCAATTGATTTGCCTTTGTGTAATTTACGTTAAACAACTATTAAGCAAAGCATTCATTAAACAATAAATGTTAATTTAAGGCACGATTTTAATAGCTCATGTAGTATGAATATTGTCTGCAATGGTGAGTACAGCTTGAAGTTCCTTTTACTTACATGCATTCTGTACATTCTCCACACTAATGTACAGTACAATCTAAAGTTACTCAATTTTAGTGTACTCATCTCTCGCTGTCAGTGCACTCATAAAAGCTTAAGGTATAGAAGGAGAGAGAGAAACAGATAGTACAAACTTTTAGTATACTCACTGCCAGTGAATTGTTTGTGTACAATGTACAATGAAAATTACTCAATGTTAATGTACTCTACTATCGCTATACAGTACATTAATAAAAGCCAGAGGGCGGGGAAGATAAATGAGTGCAGCAAAACAAGCATTCGTTTTTGAAGCAATGATTCATTTGGGGCTTTGAAGAGCACGCTTGGTGTAAAAGAGTCACACTGTAGTTTACAGATGTACGAAATTAACAGCGAAGTTAACAGAAGTAAAAAAGGAGCTTAGCAGCTAAGTAGAAGAAGCAGAGTGAGTGAAGAAGCCGATCGTGTCAGTCGTTGGAAAAGAAGTTGAAAGCTGAAAGTTCACGCCAAAACGGAGAAACTATTTTAACTCAAACTATTAGCGGATTTTCGAAAATATCCTATAAATCCAATAAAGTTTAAACACATTTTACATACATTCATAAATACATATTTGTATATGATAAAAGGATCAATGTAACAGTGGCGTTAATGAGAAAATATCCAATTTTGGATATAATTTTCTTTTAGCTCTCTTTAATTACCTCCTAATGAACCTTTCATTGACAGAACTTTAAAGCAAACGACGCAATACTCAACCTTTTGGCACTCTTTATAAACCGAAGAAACATGCAAAGCACACAGAGTTCTGAACCTTGAATTCGTAGTAATGACGTAACTTTATGAAAAGTATTTAGATAAGCGAAAGTCAAATCAAAATTGAACTTATACAAGCAAAGCAAAAGGCGCTGATCAAACCGACTTTCATAACAAATTCAAATCAAAGCGCAAAAAGTGCTGATCAAAATCTGCAAATGCCAAGAGCTCAAAACAAAAACACAAGAAGCAAAAAGTCAAATGTGCCAAGAGTTCGCTGGCAGAAAAGTTTGAAAATCGTTGCTGATATTGTAATATTTTATTAGAAAATAGACAAGACTTGAAAAAGGCAGCAGTCCGTACATGGTTGCCGGTCTAAAAAGTCAGAAAACTTTTAACAGTTTGCATGCATAATTAATGAAAACTTCGCAATTTTGCGCAATCAAACAAAATGGCACTATTTACTTAGGCCAGGACAACAGAGAAAAAGAAGTTAGGCCAAAAACACAGAAAAAAAAGAAAAGGTTTAAAATTTATAAAAATCAGTCTAGCAAAGTAAGGAAATACGAGGCAAGAAAGCAAAAGCAGCAAATAGAATTGCAGCCTTTCAGGCATACAAGCATACGGCATGCGCTGTGAGCTAAAAGCAAACAAAATTATGTTTAAGGTTATATGCTATGAATAAGTAAATAAGCACAACTCAAAACACACACACATACACTTACATGCATTTCACTTTTGTGTATGTTTTTTTGTTGCTTTCTAAAGCGGAAGCGGAAGACCAAACAAAGCGTGGAGAGAGTGCGTGTGCGTGTGTGTGTGTGGCATCACTTCCGACAATTGGCAAAACAAAACGTCGTAAACGCTACAAACTGAATAAGCATGACTTGTGGGCGAAATGTGAGCACGCGAGGGGGTAAGGTCAACGATGATGCTTCCGCTATCAATGAATTTTGTTAGGCGCCAAAGAGGCATGCGTTACAGCGGGCAACAAAGCGGAAATGCCACGGTTAGAGACTCGAGTCGAGTCAAGTCGAGTTGAGTCAAGTTGAGTCGACTGACAAGAGAGATAAAACATTTGTATGCGCTGATAAGAACGCATCCACTTACTTTTGGCCGCACATGACTTGAATTTTTGCATACTTTTAAGCGCGCAAGTTATTTTCAGACATTTTTTGTTGCGCTATTTGTACAAGTAAGGCATGTGTGTGTGTGTGTGTGTGTGTGTGTGTTCGATGAAATAAACAAGTAGAAAAAATCGTTGAAAAAAAAGCAAATGAAGAAATTTAAATTTGATGTCGGCGCGCGCAATCAGACGCCGCAATTTCTTTTTTTGTGCCACGCCCACGCCAACCAGTTACCATATTCTGACATACACACACACACACACGCGCAACACGACAAATTTATTTTCTCAATGCCAGTACAGCGGAGGACAACAGAGAGACAGCAATGACGACAAAGCTGTAAAGTCAACTATTGCGGCGACATTAACATTCTACACGACGCGTCGTGCATTCAAGTGGCTCGTGTGTATGTAAACGTATGTCTGTCTGTGTGTGTGTGTGTGTGTGTGTGTGTGTGTGTCTGTAGTGGCACTTTCCCAACAAAAATAGAAAAAATTGCGCGCCTCACACATACAAAAAATGCAAACGGAAATGGGAAAATGAAAGATTCCTATCTGCAATGTTAGTGAGATTGATGTTTCGAATCGGTGACGGCGACCAGCGTTTTTCTCTATCTGTCTGTGCGCTCCTCTACATTTCTATGTGTGTGTTTGTTTGTGTGTGTTTTCAAGTGTCCTTAGGTTCTTGCTTCAATGCTATTTATTTTTGCATGTAAAATGTCTGTTGGTGTGTCCTCAGTCTCTCTGTGTACACGAAAATAGGATTTGGACGCTTCGTTGAATGGCGTAGCAAGCCAATTTTGATATGTGTGCTCATTTATTTTCGGCGATACTGTCTGTGTCGTTTGTGCGCTCCAATTGACGTTGACTTTAACAATTTCACACAAACACTTTTCGTTTAAAACTCGTCTTTGAAGCAACATTAATGTAAGCAACTCATGATTTGAATACTCATTTTCAAACTGAGAAACAACATGTCTTCTAAGGACATATCAAACGAACATTTCATCAATAAAAGTCACATTTCTTAATAGAATATTGTTTTTTGATATATTTTTTCAAGCTGAGTTAGAATTTTTTAAATTATAGAGCTCCGAATAAATGAGAACAATTATCACCAGAATGAAACTATAATAGTTAACAACTTTCCATAGACTTGACACTCTTCCTGATTTTACTTGAGTTCTACGCCCATTTTTCTTTCTATCCCAATACATAAACTTTAAATACAAACCTTATATCCTTCGAAACAAAAAATGACTTCCATGCAACACATTAAACATAGATATTACAGATTGATGAACTGCTTACCTCAACACTGAGCATCTATATAAGGTGATATCCATAAACTAATTGAGATGAGGGAGAGAGAATTCGGCAAAATCTCAGGAAATCTCACTAAAGGAGAAGAGAATCTAATCGCAACTTTTTAGTCCATTAATTTAGTAATTAAATAAAAATTTTAAGTAAAATCTTACGTGGGATACAGATATAAGATTCGTGAAAGCGTGTCGAATGAAGTAGAAAACCTCACAGAATTGCGGGCGACCTCTAAGGAGATTTCTTGATCCGGAACACAATTCGCCACTAACCATTAATCCATAGTTCTTATTATCCGTCTGAACGATTATCAATCCACCAACTGTTATGTATGCCAACCAGTCTTTCTACTTATCCCTTGTTAACATAAATCAAAACATTATATATTTAACTTCATGTATCTGTCATATATGTACATTAATCTAGATAACATACATCAGATGATAAAACAATCATTCAAAATACATATGTTTGTATGTATGTATTTATTTATCTCTTAACGAGATGAAACTTAATTGACACCGCAAAGTATGCATTAACAAATTATTTAAATTGCAATAAAGTCAACTGCAAATATTTATTTATTGGCAAACACACACACACATATATATATATATATATATATATATATATATATTTTAATAAATTCATTTATTTACGTGTTGCATTAACATTTTTGACCATTAATTTCAGACAAACAGAAATAACAAACAACAACACAAACACACACACACAATAAAAAAGAAATCCAAACGCGTACGCCACAATTGAAGCAGCAAAATTTATTCGTTTGCAAACATTTCACACAAACGAGTAAACAATTTTAATTTATTTGCCAATAATAAACCTGACGAACAAACGACCGAACCAACGAACGAATGACTGAGGATGAAAAAAAAACCAACAACAATGGCAAGGAGCAACACTACTATACAACAACAACAACAATGTACGAGTATACAATAAAATGCGCAGCTAAATCCACGCACATCAACGCCATGTCACGCCCGCGCTGCCACAAACGTCTGGCGCTGACATCAGGGGTAACCAAATGCGCGCAAATGAGCCAAGCGAACGACCAACATTCAGGATGATGATGCAGAGTGACGAAGGAGCGGAGGCTGAAGCAAAGCAGCACAGACTGAACAAACAATTAAATGAGGTAAACATTTTTGCGGTTAACATGTTCGTAGCGTTTTGGTTTTCATTTCGATTTATGTTTGTATTTAAATGCAATAAAACGAAATGAAAGTGATGACGATTAGCGTGTATTATGCGTAGATTGATATGACATTAAGCGAAGGGATTTTGGTTTGGCATGGTTTGCCTTTTTATGACATTTATGAATTATGACTTTGAGATGACATAAGCGTTGTTTTTCCACCAATGATGCCATTGATTTTTATTGCATGTCAATTTAATTTGCCTGTCAAAACCAAACAGAAAAGTGCACGGCACAAAACAATTAAAAAATTTTGTGACAAGTGCAGAATTTAGCATACTTCAGGGCGCAACACATGTGCAAATACAAGCGTAGAAAAATACCAAAAAAAAAAAGTACAGAAATTCAAGTAAAATTCAACGAAAATGGCAAACAAAAACTTGTTGAAAGGCAACACAAACTTTTGAATTTCACAATTCTTTATATTTTTTACTTTTTCAAACCAATCACTTTCGAAAGTAAAGAATAAAAGAGAAATCAAGTTCGGTTGCACCAAAGATTTGATGCTTTTCACGTAAGAGTAACATTTCTCCATCGGATCATATTTTAGACTTTATAAAGCACATGGTTCCAGAGATGTATGAATTGCAGTTGGTTTAGTCAATACATTTTTGAAGACCGGTCTTTGATAAGTATTTTTTAAGGAATTGGAGCTTAGGTAATACACCATTGAAACGCTTCTTACGCTTCTTTATATTGTATGATAACTAGGAAGGGATCTCTTTATATATTTCGGGATTTTAAATTATTAAACTTTTTTATTATTTTTTTTTTTGCATTTCAAGAACACCAGCTATTCCGAATTATAAAAAGTGCTCATATAAATAATTTTTATACAATAAAGTGATCTCTATATGGAAACTTTCATACTGAAACAGACAGGCAAATGAACATGACTAATTTGACCTTGGCCTGCCTTATATATTTTATACATTATTCTGATGTTTAATTTAAAAAACTATAAAGTTTCTTTTAGTCTAAACATGTTTTCCTCTAAACATACATTGTTTTATATAATGTTTACTCTGTGCCAATCTTCATGACAAAATCCCAATGCTTATACACTAGTGCAGCGCATGAAAACAACTGGAACGAACTTTGTTAAAAATGCAGCCCGCTGCGTCGCACTGACACTGCCGCATGTGCCAATGATGCTAAGGAGCACAGCAATGACAATTTTTTTTCTACGCCCAAAATAACTCAAATCATTCAACCGTACAAAAAAACGAAAGCAATTGAACACGCTGGCAGGCTTGATGCTGTTGACTGCTGCTTGCACTATGCCAGAGTCAACTCGGCATGTGCAAAAGTTTGCATAGATTTAGGTAAATATGTATGCATGTTGGTTATCTGTTGTCGAGGTATTTTGAAATTGGATCGACTGCGAGCGAAATTGAAAAACGAATTGAAAAAAAAAGAGTAGAGAAGTTGCCAAACATGCCTTTTGATATCGTTCATTCAATCATTCACTCACTCACGCATTGAAGCAGTGAATGCATGAATCAATCAAGCAATCAAGCCAGCAATCGTTGTAGGCGAAAAAGTTTCGTTGGCAAATTCATTAAGCCATGATTGCAATTTTAGTTTAGTTTAACCGAAATTGCAAACTTTCGTTCTCACACACAAAGAGCTCAAATTTAAATTTCACAATAAAAGTTTCGGTTTTTGTGTGCTTTGGCAACGTTGCGTGTTGCAAGTGCAGTACACTTGTGATATGCAGAACTGTTTGTGAAATACGCGCAAGAGAAATGCAAATCAAAGCATGCCTTTTGATTTGATTTCTTACAACAATTTGTATTACTATACCATTTTTATTTTTCCACAAGCACAAATCATGTGCAACATTGTTGCAATACACACACATGTGCTTTGGGCCAACATGGCGACATGTGCGGTCAAAATCATCGTTTAGTGAACACAGACCAGTAGTGAAGGCAACAACGATGCTCAATGGCCCAACCAAAAGCAGGGCCAGTTTGCACAAGTAGTTTGCGGCGATTTTAATAAAGGCTGACATAGTTTTGTAATAAGAAGGAGAAGAAGAAAAATTAAATAAATATAAAAAATTCAACTGTCAAATGAAAGTGTATGCGAAATAATAAAATTTGCGCATAATTAAATGTCATAACAATTACAAATTCATGCTATTTGCTTGGCTGCTGCTGCTGTTGCTGCTCCTGCGACAATGTCGTCCTTGCGGCTATGAAAATAAACACGAGCAAACACACACACACACACACACTTACACAGAGGCAAACAAACAAACTTGCCATGCAAACAACAATGAAATTGTTGACAGAAGCAACAAAAGAAAGCAGAAAATATTAAGAGTAAAAAACAAAACTATATAAACAAAATGTAAGAAAATGAATGCAGCAAAAATTCTACAAAAAAAAAAAAAATAAATAATAATAATAAAGAAAACAAGCGTAGGAAAAGAGAAAAAACAACAAAAGTTTTATTTGCAAATATTTTCTACTGCGCAACTAAAATGCGAAAGTGAGAATTGTTTTCAAGATGGCGGGCGTCGTGTAAAAGTGAAACAGCTGCAAAGGCAAATAAGCACAAAACACCGACAACACCGACAACACCAACAAACAAACAAGGCTACCAACAACAGGCACACAAAGCAAGAAATATATACTTTTGTTTATTTGCTTAACAATTTACACCTCAAGGACTTGCTCAATAATGATGATGATCAAGATGATGATGAGGATGGAAACAAGGACAATGCGTCAAGTAAAATGCCGACGTTAATTTAAGTCAACACACACACACACACACACATACTTAGTATTTTTGCCTAACCCAAAGTAACTCAACTTAGACAAAACCAACAATAAGAAGCGCTAAAGTTTTCATGCAACCAACAAGCAAACAAAAGTCATCTTCACTGAGGCAAAATGTGCAGTACGGTTGTGCAGTACGGTTGTGCAGTACGGTGGTGCAGTAAGGCGCGCACAAATGCTAAAAATCTGCATTTAAGCGCTTTCAACGCTTCAACGCGGCCACAGCGACAAAAAAAAAGTATTTTATCAACTTTATGCACAATGTGAGAAGAAAGCGTGCGGCAAAGAAAATCTGCTACTTGCCTCAGCTGCCTTCCTGCGGCGCTGCTTTGTTGCCGCTTCTATTGTTGCAAGCAAGCAAAAAAAAAATGCTAAAAAATATTGTCCTAATGGCGAACAGCAGCAGCAGGACAATATGGTCTTAGTCTAGTCGCCGCCGTCGTGAGCATGCACTCTGCTGTAATAATTCTATTGTCTATTGACATTCATAGTCTTGAGACTTGAATCTTGAGCAGAACACATTTAAGTTGCGCGTTGCGTTGAGTCATGTCGAGTTCAGTTGAGTGGCGTTGCATTGCATTAAGTTACGTGTTGAATGTTGCGCAAGTTGTTGACAATTGTCAGCGTCGCTCACGTTGATGTTGTTAAAAACAAATGCACAACAGTTGTCACAGCTGCGCTGCGCTTCGTGTTGCGTTATATTCAAGTAACCAGCGGCAATGCAATGGCCTGAGAACAGTAGAACAGAAATGGCAGCAGAGTGAAAGTTTTATTTCAAACAGTCAAATTGTTTGAAAAATATGCACATAAAAAACAAGTAAAAGTAGGCAAAGCAGGAGAAGTGTTTGCAAATGCAAATAGAAATAAAAACAAAGGTTGCACAAAAGTTGAGTCTTACACAGATAAGATATTTCCAGAAATTTTTATTATCATATAGCAAAAAATATAATTCTC
This sequence comes from Phortica magna, assembly GCA_037044515.1. Lineage (NCBI taxonomy): Eukaryota > Metazoa > Arthropoda > Insecta > Diptera > Drosophilidae > Phortica > Phortica magna. Next base: position 70,510 of record JBAMBP010002748.1, read on the forward strand.
TTAAACTTTATATACTAAAAGTGCTTTAGATAATAAAATAAAACACAAAACGTACAGAAATTAATCTTGGATCAAAGGGTTATAATTTCGGCGAGTTGATGTATAAAATATATAATTTTGAGAAAAGTTGACGTCAAAAGTGCCAAATAAAATTTTTAAAGGCAGTCAAATACAACAGATAAACAAAATATGAGGCATGGAAATCCAAGATATTGAAAAAAAATAATAAGAAATATATTAATATTAAAAAAACTTACCTTCAAGTTGGGAGCTTGGCGCGTGATCTGAAAAGAAATTCCAAATTAGTCAAACAAACACTTTAAAAAAATAAACTTAAACAAATTCATATAAAAAACATTACTGATCTTGAGAAAAATCTATTAAAAATATTTTTATTTTATAATTACAATCTAAGGGCACATGCATCCATTCCATAAGGAAGAAATGAAAGAATGAATCTCATTATTAGGCAATTATCTCACATGAGTCAGACTTCCATGACTTCCCACACATCTTATCAAATCTTACTAAAAGGCAAATTTATTATTTAAAATTTTAATGCAAATTCGAGTAGCAAACCACTTAAACCGTCTCAAATTAAAAGTCATTTAGTGCTGTCATATGTAATTATCAAAACTGACAATTTCACTTGTGACCACAACGAATACGAAACTTCAATCAATTATCAATTGGACAACTACAACCGATCAATGTAAACGTTTCGCATAACGTTTATTTATTTTACAACAATCAATGACTGGCGGCCAATTGGATTGCTTACATAACATGAGATGCGAGGCACAACAAAATTACCACAAATCGCAGTCATTACGTTGAACAGCTTAATTTCACTCAAACAAACAATAAATGAAATCAGACAACCAGCGAACCAAAGCCGTGGCAAAAGTCCAACACACGCGCACTGATTAAATATTTAAACAATTTAAATTTACCTATTAACTAAACCAACTGTAACCAAAGCCAACTGTAAACGCCGTCGAACGTTATGCATTAGAGATATGGCGCGGCAGACAGTCGGGTGAAAGTGCAATTGCAGTGGAGTCGCGGCCATTGTAACGAATACGGCAATTTTTCAAATAATTACTTTGGTCAAGTGAAAGGGAGCTGGAAAAAAATAAATGCTGACAACGTTTAAACTCACGACTCACATTACAGCAAGGCACAAACGCAGCATGTGCGAAGGACGCACAAATGTGTGGTGAGTGTGTATGGTAACAATGGCCTGTCGTGTTGGTGTGACTGCCAATAGTTGTTTGTGGCAAGGAAGGAAAGGCATGAGGCATTTTGAATAATAAATGCATAATTTCGTGCTAGAAAAGCTTATGCAATAAATATTGCATGATAAATTATAGAAAAGCTATTAGGGCAAAGCAAAGAGCCAACAAATGCGCACAAAGAACGCGTATACGCGTGGGTGTTTCTATACGAGTATATTAACTTTGACATGCGATTTGCAATGCAGAGAAGAAGACAACTCCGGTTATATAGTATATATATTCTAGATCAGCACGATGGCATTAGTTGATGTAATCATGTCCGTCAATCAGTCAGACAGACAGTCGGTCTTTTTCTCTGGAAGCTCCTTCTAGAGTTTTAAAGGCATCGAAAAAATGTTCTATGTACATGTCCCGGCATTGTATAACTCTGAATTATCTTGATCAAATCACTTATTTTTGAAAAACAATCTCCTTTGTCATAAACTAAGATAGTGTGTGAGATTGGTGAAGTTTGGGCGACTATAACAAATATCGCCCATAGCAACGATAGATCCAAAATAAGGTTTTTGTAAGAAAAATTATTTTGTTCTTGAATTAAATTTGAAATTACGTGTTCCTATTAATGCTTGTCTATACGCCAAAGTTTTATGAGAATGGGAAATAGGGGCATGGCAATGCCTACACAAAGAAAAACTTAAAAATGTGATTGCTCTATAAGCAGACTACTTTCTTAAAGACAAATTAGATAATGGGAAATAATGGAAAATATGAAAACACTTGCAAGAGTATAAAAGATTCGACAAAGCCGCAAATATCTCCCTTTTTGCTTATATGGTATATAGAGTGGGCCCGAGTCGTGCGCTACCTATAAATGCAAACAAATTACACACGGTCAAAGTGGTCAGACACGAGACTAACGCAGGTTGAGATACGTTTCGGTCATAGAGGCGAGAAAGACTTGCGGGCGCGCGTTATGGCATGTGGCAAATTGTGAGCAATGTTGAGCATTTGTGAAATGTGCGCAAAGTGGCCAAAGAACGTTGAATGTGTTTGACATTTTTAAATTAGGTTAACAACAACGACGACAAACGTAAATTGCGCTAAACTAAACAAAATGGCAGCAGCAAAATGGAGCCGAACCAACGCTGCGTGCACATGATTGGACAACGTGCGTTTATTTATGCAAATATGCACGAAGAAATTGCCATGAAAATATTTACGTTAAATAGAATTTTCTATTTAAATCAGTGGACAAGACAAGAGAAGCAAACAAACCGACGAACAACATGAACTAACAGAAAATAAAGTAAATAAAAAAAAAAAAAAAATGGCATAGAAAAGAAATAAAAATAAACTTTAACAAAAGCCTAAATGAATAAATAAATAAAATAAAGTACATACAAGTTGATATGTGTGCTTGAGCCACTGGCCGTGTCCGTGTCCGTCTTCGTGCTGTGCTTGACGTGCCATGCTTTGAAGTTTTGCAATCAAACGACAACGTCGACAAATACAATACGAGTACAATACAATCGACGCAAATGTAGACAAAGGCAAGAAATCAAGCTGTGCATTAGGACGAGTACACACACACACACACATACACACAGTGACTGAGTAACGTTCAACCGGAAACGGAAACTACACGAAAAACACTTTGCATAAGAATTGCGTCTCGTCTCGTCTCGAAAAAGAAACAGAAACAGAAAAAGCAAAGTAGAATTTTCACATGCATTCGAAATGGAAATGTCAGCAACAATAAAAACAACAAAAAAAAACTTATACTTACTTCTTTTATTTGAAATCACATTCAGAGTCATGCGGCTTGCCAAAAACTTTAGTCTTGTACATTCGTGTGAAATTAAATATGCCTGTCAACTACAAACAATGCTTGCATTGTCGCTACCGACGACATCATCATCATCATCATCGTCATCATCACCACCACCGACGCTCTCAACCGACAGTCAGCAAGTCCGACCAACCGTCAGTCAGTGAGTCAGTTGTTGATACTTTTCTTGCGAGTATTACTACTTACAAAATGTCTTTTACTTTGATGTGTATCAAATATTTGTTGTATACTTCATAGATTTTAGGCTTTTAAATATATAATGTACATACACACATACATGCCAAAGTGCTCTTGTCGTGCACACAGAAACAAAAACAACAACAAAAAACAATAAGTATAAAACTATTAGAAACATTTATTTGAAGTGTCCACATTAGAAAAGCAGAAAAATAGAAATAAAAATAAATAAAGCTGAGAAAATTGTAAGTTGAATTGAATTTCGTATAAATATTGAATTGTTTTGCTTTTCAGTTATTTTTAGTAATCATTAAAAAGTCTTCTTTTATATATGTTTGTTTATATAAAGAAATTGATTAAAAAAAGTAATTTAGTCATAAAAATTAAAAGTCAACCAATAAAAAAATCTATCAAAGTCCCGGATCCCACTGTAGTTTTCCATCGATTGTCGAAGCTTTTATTTTGAACAGAGTTCTTAACTGAAGAACTTTCAAGAACAAACTTATAACTAAAGCCATACTTATAAGATCTAGAAAGGCCCATGACTGTTGAGGATTTTGGCCAGAGCTGTTGAAGTTAAAGGCAACATTGAGCAATGCAGAATAGATTTCAAAATCCAAACGAATATTACTTTTCGGTAGAGATCTTATATTCATGCCGATCATTTTTCCATGTAATCTCACTACTTTCTTAAAGATCTCTAAGCATAATGCTTAATAAAAATAAGAATAACTAAAATTCAATCAAAGACTTAAGAGACAACTTCGATTAAGGTAGTCATTAGTGTTAGTAACAGTCCTTGCAATGGTAGAAGATATAATATATAATATAACTGCGAATTATTAGAACGTCCGGACTATCAAGTGTTCTACTTTATTACAAAAAAACATAATATTTTTCAAATTAATGGCAAACAAACCAAACTTGGTTTAAAGGGCACAATTCGAAAACCCCTCAAATATCTCCACTCATATAACGATTAGCACGAAATTATTATATTGTACAATTAGTAATGCGAGTCAAATGATAACAGTGCGTGGTTTTAATGGCTTCGACGATTCGATTCGAATACGAATACATAAATCACATAATAATGACATTTACGGAAATTTTCATTGCCTTGGCTGCAAAAACAAATAACTTCGATATTAAGAGATCGCAGATAGGAAACAAAAAGGCAATTTGTGTGCAACCAATACGAAAAATAATTTGATTTATTCTATTGAGAAACTAAAAACATATTAAATGAAAGCAGCAACGACTGAGGTCAGCAGCTGCTAATGCGTATTAAGCGATAAAATAATCCACTAAAAGCAAGTCTAATCAGCAAACGATCTTTATTTAATTAAAGTAGAACGACGGCGCAACGATAAAAGTGCCAAAAGTGTGGCAAACGAATGAGCAAATGAAAGCTGAAGCAATAAAGTAAAACAAATACGAGTATACAAAACAAAACAAATGATGATGGCATGAAGGAAAGTAAAACAAAAGTTTGCGTTAATTTATTTCACTTTGCTGCTGCGTGAGTGTTCGAACTGTTTGCTTTTATTAGCCACCAGCATGATTTGATGTTGGCAGGAGAAACCCTTTTTTGCATGCCTCATAAAATCCTTTGACTGTTGTTTTCGTAGAAAAGCGTCCAAAGGAAAAAAAAAAAACTAATAAAAATGGTCAGAAAGCACAAACATACATTTGACGTTGGTTTCGACAAAAATTAAATTAAAATATTATTATATATTAAATTAAATTATTTACTGACAATATATCTAAAAATGGCATCAGATTATGAATTATAAACGAGTTTTACCAGGCACTATATGGAATTTTTCATCAGTGTCATAAAAATAACTTCAAATGGCTTACAAACAAAAGGCAGCATCCATTCTGACAATTAGTACCGAAACGGAAATGAACGGCGAAGGAAAAGTCGTCGTCGCCTGAGCAGAAGAAGGAGGTAAGCTCAGCAAGTGCGTAAGTATTTGCTTACTGTTGGTCTTATGGTATTTTGTTTTGATACCCTGCACATACAGTGGGTCAGGGTATATTAGGTTTGTTTGAGAGCAGAACAAGAAGTCGAGAAGTAATATATTCTTTATCAGAACGACAGAGTAAATCGTTTGAGCATGTCTGACGTCTGTCCGTTCGTCCGTGCAACCGACCGATTTCACTATTGGTTCTAGAAAACTTTAAGAGCTAGAGATTTGAAATTTGTAGGGTAGACTCGTGAGGTTCAGCTGAAAGGCTTTGTGCCACTTGCCGTCCGCACACCTTTCCAAACTGTCACACAAAATATACCCTTTTATAGAGGTTTTTTTAAAACTACTGTAACTCTTAAGCTACAAAAGGTATGGAGCTGAAACTTGGTGTGCAGATTCAGTAAATATAACGCTTTAGAATTGTATGCCACAAAACATGCTTCTCCTTGCAATGTCTCGCCTCAAAGACAATCAAATTCAAATTATTCATTAATTCAATAAATACATTTTTTATAATTAACACGCGTGTGCAGCGTATTATACCGTCGGTCATACTCGACTTTACCGACCTTGTTGGTTTTTTTTTTTTGTTTTTCTTTTGAAATCACAAAACAAATTGTAGAAAACGTAAATGAGCAAATGTGGCAGACTACGAAAGGCAGCAAAGTCTTAGAGAAAGCGTTCAACTTATGGCATGAAAACACAAACAACAATTTCTCGCATTACTTCCGCTAAATTAACGCTGATTGCGGTCGTTGTGTCGCCAGTGACGCCAGCCAGCAAGCGCACCATGTCGTCGGCCGGACAGCCCGGCGATTTGACCGAAATGAGCAGAGACGTGCAATGTCGCCGACCTGCTGTGCGGCCCAGAAAAACGCGACCGTAATGGCGTATTTTACTTTAATTTTCAACTTAACTAACGACGACGCCGACGACATTGTGTCCATGCGCATGTCCTTTCATGTCCTTTGCATGCCATCGAATTAAAATTCATGAGCGCATTAACTGTGCCACACACCAAAAAATAAAGAAAAAGCCAGTCTTGTTGCACATAATTTCCGTTATTTATAGCCACGAATGTGGCTGGCAAAACACGCAAAACTGGCACACACACACACACACACACACACACACAAACACGCACACACAGCGGGCTAGCAATAAAGCAAAAAACGGTCAAAGTTTAATGACACAAATCGTCGCTGGCGGTCTTTTAATCAACTCTTTAACGCTCAATTAAAGCAGCGCCATTAAAAGTGTAGTTTTAGTGCTATCTTGCGGCTTACTGTAGCAACCTGATGCCGCAAATCAACACTAATCAAGTTAATGAACCCGCAAACGAGTCTTCAACGTCGTTTGTTTGACGTGCATTGACCGCAAGCGCTAAGCCAATCAGGAAACCCACCACAACGACAACTTGATTGAAATTTCGGCAATTAAATTTTATTCATTGTTCAATCGAAAGACACAAATCACAAATCGCGATAATGCTGCTGCGTCTGCTGATGTTCATCATCATGCAAGATCGCATGCGTGCGCAGATTATGACGCAGGCCACCAACAGCGCCTCTGTGCAAGTTGCCGCTGCGCAGACGACGCAACGTCTCGAAATCAACTTCATCCTGGAGCAGAATAGCCGAGTCATCAATATCCTCAATAATATCACGTATGTCTTTGCCGGCAATAAAGAGACGTCGTCTGCCCCCTCCGCCGGTACCCCCGGTGCCGCCGGTGCCCCCGGTGCCACCGGTGCCGGTGTTAGTGTTAGAACCCGTGCCGGTGTTAGTGTTAGAGCCCGTGCCGGTATTGGTGCCTGTACCTGTTGCGGGCGCAGCGGCTGGGCCGGGTGGACCTCTTGGTCCCACTGGACCCGTTGGTCCAGCTGGACCATCTGCGCCACGGTCGCCGGCATAGCCACGCTTGCCGCGTATACCCGGCGGGCCCGGTGGTCCAACAGCGCCGGCGGCACCGTCACGTCCCCGCTTGCCCGTATTGCCTGTCGCACCGACTGCGCCTTGCCTGCCGGTCTGACCACGTTCGCCCTTCTCACCCTTGGCGCCATCAGCGCCCGGCGTGCCAGTCGGCCCTGGCGGTCCTGGTGGTCCAACCTGGTACACCTGCGTGTAGGCGACCGCAACAAGGCACAGCAGCGTGAAGGCGACAATCGAAAGCGTACCGTTTGAGCGCATGTCTGCAATCTCTCTGAGTTGAGTAGCGTTGGTTCGCCCGCTTTTAAATTAAACACACGCCCAGTAACTAAGCTGCCTTAGGGCATGTTTCATAGCTACAATCGAAAAGCAATCTTAGAAAGATTCTTTATAGAAAGCAAACTACAAAACAAAAAAAAAATAATAAAAATCTTATGACTGCGTAGATGTTTGCTAAGCTTTAATCGTGAGCCCTTTGAGCGAATAAAGGCAAAAGTGAAAGATTTTAAAGTGAAAATAAACAGCACGGAAGAAAAAGTTGCTTTATCGGCTTATGAACAATTGCTAAACATTATAACACAATTTCAACTTAATTGTGCACAATTGCAAAAGTTCAAAGGTTAAGCGCAAGTTCAGATGCCAACAACGACTTCAAACTATAATAAAAAGAAAAGCGAAATAATAACGAATAAGTGGGTGAGCAGCCGCCAGTTGAAGAGGAGCGTGAGAGACGTGGCGAGCCGAGTTGCGATGAGCAGAAGAGTGTCGGCTAAAAAGCGTTCAAATAATATCAATTAACTGCAAGTTACGTGCTCCTGCTAATTACTCGCTTAATAAAGCGCCTAATGAGTGGAAACAGCTGCCAACGCCCGCTGAAGGATAAATGCCGAGCGAGCGGCATTGCTGCGGTGCAGACTTGTAGTAATCAACACATTCAATGCAATGAGTGCCGTTATTCCGAGTTGAGGGCGCGGCGTGTGTAGGCGTGTCGTACTGGTAACAATAGAGGCCAAAGTTGTTGATTCGTTAATCGTTTGAATATGAGTGCTTTTAATGATTTCTTTAATAAAAAAGGAAATGGAACAAAAACCAACGAGGCGGGGCGAGGCGAAGGCATAACGGCTTAACGCCTTCTTTCATTGCCTTTGCGCCATGAACATGAAAGTTCATGAAAGAAAAAAACATTAAACAAAGCAAACTTAAAATAATTAAGTGCAAATTTGCTCACGCGCCAAAAGCAATGAAAATAAAAACTGAAAGCATTTCATTTTTTTATTGCATACTTTTAGACAGCTACATTAAAATTCATTTTCATAAAACGAAGAAGACTACTTCATTTTTATTTTTTTATTTTATTATTAAATACATAAAAATATATATGAAATAATTAAAAGTAAACCGCGCAAATTTCGACACAAATGCATATATCCCAATAGGGGAACTTTCAAAACACACGCACACACACACACAAACAGACATGTGAGTCGCCTGCATAAGAATTAAAGCAAATTGTTGATTTTTAATTAAAATGTTCAAGTTTTTATGCAACCCCAACTAATGGCAGCCATGGTCCATCATTAGCGCAAGCTCGTTAGGTAAATACTTCATTACTTTATGTGAAGTGCAAATAGTTTCAGCAAATAGCAAATATGAGGCACATGCAAAACTGTGCAAATATGAGCAGAAAATGATAGCAAAATAATTATTAATTAACACATTTAAATGGAAAAATGTAAAGGACTGAAAAACTTTCAAAGTTGTTGCCTTTTTTTACAAACATTCTTTCGTATTTTTGTCAAACATTTTCTTGACTCGTTTGATTTGCCTTTTTTTCCACATTTTCTTGTCGCATTTTCGCTTCGTTACACTTGCAACTTCTGTCGTTGACATGTTTTTTTTTATTTTTTATCAAAGAACTCTTGCGTTTGTCAAAGTCTCGTAGCCTAAAATTGAAATTTCTACTCTTGACTGATTTTTGTGTGAACAGCAAAAGATTTTTTCATTCCGTATTTCTGCAACTGTCGTCCAACATTGATTGTTTTTTGTTTGCCTTGATAGTCTTGAAAGAGCCAGTAACGTGTGTTCAAAGATATGTTGATAGGAAAAAACTACTTACTTACATACATATATAAAAAATGTCATATAAGAAAACTTGCGGCAAGCAAATTTTGCACAACAGCACAATTTTTCTATTTTCATTTTAGGCCTATTTTATTTGAATTTAATCATTGCGCTACCGAATTTCCAATAGAAAAACTTCCATACGTTATGACTTAATATATCATGGATTGCTTGGGAAATCAACTTTCACAGCAATCGGATCAGATAATAATTGCTCGCAACAAACCATTTACTAATGCACTTGCAGATCCGATAATCTTATAATAAAAGTTCAGATCTTTACTATCCAAGTGCTCGGAATTCTTAACCAACTACTCTCTATAAGATTTCTTTATCAGTCTTTGGTGAAGATTTTTTCCAGCCTGCGCTATAAACTTTATATATTCTTGGCCTCAGCTCGCAATCATATATTTCTTTGATTTATTGAAAATAATTCAACAAACTCCACAAACAATAAAATAAGTGCAAGTTTTAATTCATGATATTACTAATTTTTATATATCATTATTTTTTTAATGAATTGTTCTTAAACAAGAACTTCTTTTACTTTAATTTAAACTCATTTATAAATAATATGACAGGTGTTTGTTTGTGGGTTTGGCAGTTAGACTCTCTGTCTGTACGTCTATCTATATAACTGTTAGATGTCTGATTTTCTGACTGTCTGTTTGGTTGTATCTCTCTCTGTCTGTCTGTCTGTCTGCTTTGTGCGGTTCTGTTGCTTAACAATGGCAAAACTCGTATGACAAATCGCTTGCAGGCTTATAAACAATGTTGAGAAGCTGTCATTGTCTAGATTCATGTTGTTGTTGTTTTTTTTATTTTTCTTTAACAACTTCACTTCTTACGCACCTCAACTCAACTCCTGAACTCTGCTTTGCGTGTTTTTCGTGGCTTTACTGTTTTCTTTTTGGTAAATTTCTATATTTCTTCTTTTTCTTTGTGTTTTTGCTTTGTGTTGTTGGTGTTTGTTTTTTGTTTTTGTACATTTGCGGTTTTCATTTCTGGCAAGGACATGAACGCTCTGCTTGACAACATCAAGTGCCATTAAATGCTTTGGGCACTTGATTGGCAAAAGAAATGTTGTAGCATGTTTTGGTTAAACTCACTGCCAAAAGCTGTCTTACATTTTCTTGTTCTTGTTGTTGTCGTTGTTTTTGTGTATCTTTTGCCGTACTTAATTGGGCGTGAAAGGCGGTCGGGGCTTGGTGTGTGTTGCTGTGGTAGCATGTGTGCTGTCAGTAGCAGTTTGTTAAATCTTGACACCTAAAAATCATATAAAAATGTTTAAAACAAAACGAAAATCAAAAACAACAACAACAACAGAAGAACATTTTTATGGCTTTGTCAAAAAATTAAAGTTTAAAACACTTCAGGTGTTTGTAAGTGTGTTTATAGCTTTCTTGTTTATCTGTGCGTGTGTGCGTGTTTATGGTCTGTGGCTTTTTTCTTTGTTGTTGGTGGTGTTGTTGGTGGTGTTGTTGTTGTTGTTGTTGTTTACATGCCCAAAAGCTGTGCTTGCGCTTAAACGTTTCATAAAAGTGTATTTTTTAACTGTTCTCAGAACAAACACAAAAACTCAAACCACCCACTTGACCCGCTTTTCCGTAAAATTAATGCCACGCCCACGCATTTTATACATAAAAGTTTCCACTTTACTGTGCTATCATTATGTCAGACTTCTATTAACTTTTACGCCGCGGCCTACGCCTTGTGGTCATTTTCACTTGGCTAATTATAGTTTCCTTTCAACTAACAGCAGCCAATGAACCCAACTTCGCTTTGTTTTTGCTTAGCAGACAAGAAAAACCACGCCAGTGACCTGTTTTTTTAGCAAGTGGAAGGAAAAGAGAAGCAACGTTGAAAGTCGGCAGTGATTGTTTATTTGAAAGCCTTTATAATTAATTAAATTATATATAATTATTTTAAATTATATAAATTTCAATTTTACGCTTGAGGCAACTCGAATTTTATATCTCAGGAACTATTTATGAGATAACAATAAAATAATACCTTTGATATAGAAAAATATAAAATAATTTTAATAGAAGTTTTATATCTCTGGAACGATTTAAAAGATAACAATAAAATTATACCTTTGGTATATAAAAATACAAAATAGTTTGAATAAATGTTTTATAACTCTGGGAACCTTTAAGAGGTGGTAAAGAAAATGATAAAAAGTTTGAATATTCGTGTCATTTGTCTGGAATTGTTCAAGGGAGAACATCCAATTATACTTTTGGTATAGAAAATGATAACAAGTTTAATATCTGAAACTCTTTAAGAGATAATAATGAAATAATACTTTTAGTACAGTTAGTGATAAAAATAGTTTGTATAAACGTTTCATATCACTGGAACCCTTTAAGAGATAATAATCAAATGATACTTTTGGCATATAAAAAGTTGCTTGAGATCTTGTAATGCGACAATTCGATTGATTAACAAATTGTTTGTATAGTTTGTGGAATTTCACCGTTATTTCGCTTAACTGTGACTTGTTTAAATCATGAAACAATAGCAAGAACCGCCCAAAGAAACCTTCAAAATAATGAACTGTGAGTTGTATATTAAATTAACTTGTTTTTTTTCTGGAAACACACAAGTATTGTAACTGATTCAATGATTTCATGTATTGTTGTTCAAGCGTATTGCAACTGCCGCTGACATTTATGATGTCATTGTTGTTGTTGTTGCAGTTATTGTTGTACTTGTACATTTTGCCTGTCAAAACATGTAACATGAAGTTGTCGCTATTGTTTGACACTCTTCACTAAACAAAACATACTTTAAAACAAAAATGCTCAACGCACACGCATGCACCCATACACACACACACACACACACATGCACAGTCAAACATAAGCTAATGTACTGCAATGTCGTTGGCAATGACAGCGCGTTAAATAAATTTACTGCTCACATTTGACTGACAGTTGCGGAAGAGGAAGCAAAGTCCAAATCAAAATCAGTTGCTGTCTGTGACAGACGCACACATACGCATAAGGCCGGGTTAGAAATAAACAAGAGCGGCTCAAGTGGCGTATGAGCAACATGCATCACATGCAGCAATACATTTATTTTTTTTCTTTTGTGAATTCAACATAAATTAGACAGTTGAAATTCTTAAATCCAACAATTATTTCTCTTTCAAAAAAATTTAAATTTGCATAAAAAAATACGCATTCATAAATATGCGTGCAATTTATATGATTTAAACGAGTTCAAAAAGGAAAAAAAAATTATAAAAAGAAACCCTGTCGTGGCTGTCAACTTTTAATGAGCGTGCAATGAAGTTTCAAGCTTAAGGCAACAACTGAAAAGCATTTAATTTCTTATCAACGTCATTTTTATAAAATTTACGCAGTGTAGGGTACACCAATTTTCATACGATGTTTGCTACACGGAATAATAAACAACTATGATTATAAAAAAAAAAGTAGATGTTCTCAAACCTTTAAAACAGTTAGATGTACTTGAAGATCCAAGAAAATATTACTAACAAAAGCGAATTTACCTTGAGAACAGAGGGAAAGGGAAATAGGACCACCAAAAGTCATATTTTCATACTCCATATATTGAAAGTATATGATGATTAACACATGATAAGTCAATGAGTTAGCATATTTTAAAAGTTCCTTCGTATCAAACTGGTATTCCAATTCAAGTTCCTTTACTCTAATCTAATCCGAAATCAAGGCGAATCTGAAACGAATCGATCTAACCAAAGGGCTTCTCCACTTCTCAACTTCTCAAAAGTAATTTAACCTCCATAATTATGAATTATAATTAGTGACTGTTAAAATAAAAGCCTTAAACATTGCTTTATAAGACAAGATGACTTCAGTATTTCTAAAACGAGCATTTTCTGGAACCAAAACATTGCCAAATTCCAAGAAAAAAAACTGTTCTATTGCTGAAACTATTAACGTGAAAGTTTTAGTTTAATATCCAATAAAATTTGACTATTTTTCCAGGAAGCATACTTATTGAAACTGTAGCGTATCAAATCTGCGTCAAAGTAAACTTTTATTTTTATAACAATGGCAAAAAAAAATTATAAAACAAATTTCGCCGGAAAGTTGAGACAAAATTGTGAAGCGTTGATAAAAGTGACGAAAATAAAATGCGAACACACAAAATAAGCGCGAGCGTCATTGATATGCAAATGAAATGGTTATATGCGAGGACTTTGAGAGTGAAATTTGCGCGACACACACGCTTGGACACATGCAACGACAACGCACAAGTGCCCAGAAGCAAAACGCGCAAATGGACAATTAAAATAGTTAAAAAAGCAACGCCAACTAATTCTGTCATGCTTTGTATGAGCATAAAACCACACAAAAATTAAACCAACAACAATATAAAGTTGAAAATCCGCAAAAGCAAAAATGCATTAAAGAAGGAGCCAAGCTCAGTTGAGTTGAGTTGAGTTGCTTTTTTTTTTAATTTAATTGGCCCAAAGGACTTGAAACACAGACAAAAGTGTTGCATGAAGTGATGAAGGATACCGTGGCCGTGTGATAGTCAACGCGCGTCGCCGGACGACAATATCTGGCGAGTTTAGTGTTATTGCAGCGATTGCAATGACAAGCTCATAATTCACACACACACACACAACTCATATTGCATTGCATAGCAGCACATTGAGATGAATACAGTTGCATTGCGTTTGTGAATGCGTCAAGACTTTGCCAGCCCAATGGGAAATGTATAACAAAACGTTGCTTTTGGCGACTGACAGAGCACCGACACACACACACACACAGAAGTCTCTGTAGAGCGCAGTGCTGCACGCAATTAGCACTTCAACGCAGCGGAAACATGAAATGAAAATGGAAAATAATATAAAATGACGAAAGAAATTACTAACCAACGTATGAAGGAACGAACGAACGAACGCACGAACGAAAGACTCAACTTCAACTTTCTGCGTGCTCAACAAAACGGAAATGTTACTGGGAATTATTTAATTTGCGAGCTGAGATAACAGCGACCATTCTATGTATATTATTATCCCTTGTCTCATACATAAAAGCCAATGTGACTCTGACGGTTTTTGTTTAATATACTTTTGCTAACCACGGCGTAATAGTTGTTTTAGTCATGCAAATGTTATTTATGCCTCTCAGGATACGCTACGACAATATTAGATGGGTCGCCTTTTTAAGATCTGAGCTACAATAAACACCACAGCGAACAGATAAGAGAAGATCTCCAAATCTCATTGCCAGCATGCTTTATAATTTAGTTTTCGAATAGGATAAGTTTTTATAAACATATTATTCTTGAATGAGTATTATTCCTCCATCATTTCTTCAATATTTAATATACTAAGCTTATATAGGAATATTGTTCCATCACATAAAGTTTTGATCTGCACATTTCCACAACAGCATTGCATACTTCTGTGCGTCGCCGAACTTTTTCAACTTCAAGCGAAATAAAAAACCGTTGCCACCTACAAGTGACATAAATATTCAACTATCTACGCCAGACGCGGCATTAACTTGAGCACCAAACAAAATAAAAGTACATGTAGCGAAAGGTGTTGGCATTGCATTACACGAAGGACCTGCAATGACAACATGTCTATACAGGAGTATTTGCAGCAGACACACACCAACTGACAACATATGTTATCAGATGCAGACAGACGACGAATAGTAAAAAAATTTGCTAATAAATACGCGACTAACAGGAAAAGTAAATAAAAAAGCAACGAAGCCAATCTGTATGCATTGACTGGCCAACAAGTGCGCGAACGAGTGTTTTGACTTGTGCCAACGAAAAACCAACCACGACTCACGTTGTTTTTTTTTTCATTTGGAAAGGTGCATGAAGCGACCAAAGGAAGCACAAAAAGGCCAAAAAAAAAGGACAGTCTGCTAACAGGCAATGAAGGTGGAGTTGAAAGCCAAGTTAGACACTTGACAGGTTTTTTTCGAACGCCAACGAACGAAAGAAAGACGGCAAAAAAATGAAAGTATGACAACTTAATGAAAGTCTGCGCTTCGAATGATGGACAGTCAAAAGTACTTAGCGTATAAGGGCTCGAAAAAAGCAAACTGTCTACGAAATTTTGGGCAGTTCACGTTGCACTTGAATTGAATGTCCTTTTTTGTTTGGGGCACAACCCTTGTCGTAATTAAAATACACTTTCAGGCCAATTTTTAGCCTTCGTGTGGAGGGAGGCAACTTGTTGTTTATAATATGTTGCAATCTGACATGCTAATTAATGTAAACGGAAATTGTAATTACTTTGGCAGTTCGGCCGCTCTTCAGCTAATAAAAGATCATAAAACAATGACAACTCAATGTTTATGAAATGCCTTCGTGAAGTTGACTTGTGTTGACTTTCACAATGTTTTCTTGCACGCTAAAGTTTTTAATGCGAACTTAATGAAACTTTATTACAACTGATTACGAAATGAGAACCGCAAAAGTTGTTTAAGTTTCATGCCAAAAATGTTTGCGCAAAAGTTTACAATTTTTGCGTGTCTAAGCGGTGTTGATAGCGAAACAGCCGTGGCGTCAACGCCAGCGCAAGGGAAATGGCGTTGCGGCGCCACATTTGCGACACAAATCATTATGGCATGATTTTGAGTAATGAAACGGCAAAATTCCAATCCAGCAATAGCATGAAGCCGCCGCAGCAAACTACAAAAACAACAACAGCAACAACAACAGCAACAACAACAGTAAAAAGAAACGTATTTATGCCCGCATTATGATACATGATGTTGGCAACACTATTGCAAAGCTTAGGCTGCTAGTCGTACTATGAATCCTTTTTAGCGCCATAAATTACCTTCATTTCCGTGCTAGACAGACACTGGCAGATAGACAGTTGAAGTTGTATGCATGGTAAGGGCAAACGAATAAACTTAGTTGTACAGACTTGACGTGGTTTTGGCTTGTTTGTTTTCGAACTTTGCTTCATTTAACTGAAAACACAAACAGACAGACAGACGGACAGACAGAAGGATGAACTAAAAATCGAGCAATGAATTAACTCATTTGTTAAGTCTTATTTTAAGACTTTAATTGCTGGAACTTGGGCAATTTAAGAAGAATTTATATAATCTATATTAAAATTACAAATAAATTAATACTAAAAAAACTCTATTATCCGGATCAAAGTAAACCTCAATTTGAGAATCAAATTATATCGAAGAAGTTCTTACACATATTCAGGGTAACTTAACATCTTTACTCGTTTTCTTCAAGACAACAGTACTCATTTTCGCTTGGACATTTTAGATTTCAATTAAATGGAATTTTACTTTAATAATGAGTATACCCAAAAGACACGTTCGACACGTCATATTTACATATATGCGTTTAACATCTATCAATGCAAAAAAAGTAAACTGAGAGTTCTGTTTTTTTTACAAGTCAAATAAAATCAAATATATGCTCCTATGTGCTAGTGTGTTTTGTAGCACATACATCAATTAAATATTAAACTCGTAGAAAAAATTCGAGTGCTAGATTGTTCTATGTACTGTGCGGCCCTCTGTAACATAAGAAACCAATGTAATACTTTGAAATAAAATAGAAATTAGAGTAATAAGGAGTCGTACTTTTTTTTTAAATTCTTAAATTGAATAAATTTTCATGTTCGACATTAAAACGAACAAATTTGATGTTTGTATATTTTTTTTTTTTATTTTTAAAGTGTGTAGACTGTAATAAAATAAACTATGTTTCAGTTCAATGAAGTTCTATAAATAATCACATGAAAGTTGCACTAAATGATGCTTTATTGTGATAAAAATATGTATACAGTAAATGCTTATATTAAATACTGAAAGAAAGCTAAAGCAGCGCTATGAACAAATCATCAGCCTAAGCACAATGAAAACGCAAAATTTTTGGCATTTGTTCAGTAAGGCGTAGATTGTTAAACGAATGCCATGCAATAAGTAATGAAAGCATGCTAAAAGCATTCGACAAGCTTTAATTACTCTAACTTTGCTAACAACACACACACTCAAACACGCACACACACACACTCAAACACGCACACACAAGCCCATACCAACGTTACTTATTACTAAGTACGAAATTTAAGAGGCATCTGCAACGCCCACACTTTTTTTCTTTTCTATGCATGTTTTTGTTTTTGTAACTGAAAATTGTCGAACATTTTGCTCATGTGAAACCGATTGCCACAACGACCGAGTTGGCAAGCACTCGAACAACTCATTATCTGTAACTGATAAGCCAGCCGAACACAATCATTGGATGTGTAAGTTAAATGAACTTCCGAGGACGGACGACAGACGACCGACTACCGACGACAACAACGGCATTTGAAAATCACTTTCAAGCAGAGCACGTAACACAAATGGGCGTAACATGGCAACACATCTAAAACGTACAACATTCATTCACACATGCCATGTTCGTTATACCAAAATATACCAGAAATATACACACACACACACACACACACACAGACTCATACTTGTAGAAAGTGCCTGCCTGACTGCCTACAAATTACGAAAATTCCTTACTCAATTTCAGATTTGAAACGCATACCTTTGAATTTGCTGCCTCAACTCAACTCGAATCGTATCGACTCAACTTGCAAGCATTGCGTAAAGCAATGATAACGAAAATTTCGGTTGAATAAATCTCATTTTTTTTCTTTTTCTTTTTTTGGTTTTTCTTCGTTTTTATGTCTCTGCACTGCCAACGCCTAACATAGAACCCACGATGCTCCACAACGCATACCGGAAGTGGGCCATTGATGCTCTGCTGTATTTTTAATCCACTGACAGCTATAAACGCACACACACATACATGCACTCATACGTGTGCAGATTGTGAACAAATGGCAACTTTATTTACTGCCGATTGAAAAAGTGGCAGTATATTTTGGGTTTGTCTGCTGCTGCTGCTGCTTAGATCTTGAAACGATAAATGCTGCCGTTGCTAACGCAAAGCATGAGGCGTGTGTGTACATGCTTTTAAAGTCTAACATGAATCAATGCTGCATACAGTTTGTTAAAAAATGCTACGCATTGCTTTCAAAAACAAAAGAGAAAGAAAAAAGAAAGAAAGCAGGTTGGCTGAACGCTGCTTAGAGTACACGCTCGAGTAGGTGTCATTAACTCTCAACCACAAGCATAGGCGAGATGTGGTGACAAGTGCAAGAGGCGGGGCGGGGTAGGCGTAGGCAGAGCATTGCCAATACACAACACAACGCAGATTTGATTTCACACGCACAGCTTAGTTATACTAAGAAAGAAAGCACCAAATGAAACGGTACAAAAAAGTGTAGCATACTTTGAGGCATAAAATGAAAAAGATAATCAAATGAACCAGAAGCAATATGACACGTTTCTTCCGTATTTGGTTTTTTTGCCTTTTTGTGGGCGTATAATATTCAACTGTGATAAATGATGAAGCCTACAGAAGATTTAAAAATCTTAGATTTTGTTGCCTCAGTCGTTTATTATATTTTTTGTTGTTGTGTAAGGTTTATGTTTGTATGTTGATTATACAAGAATTTCACTTTTAAAACTGTTGAAAATTTTATTGCAATCACTTGAAAACTTGCAAGCAAAAATACAACATTTTCAAGTACAGCTTTTCTAATTATTATAACATTTCAGTGCCATACACTTCAAGCATACATTTTGTTAGACGTGAGTTTGTGTGTGCAGCAATTGAAATTTACAAGAGCAATTCGAGTCGATTGTAATGAAAAGCAAATAACTTGTAAAGTTTTTAAAGGCCTCGAGTGTATCGAAGCATTTATTGTAAAACTTTTACAACATATAATTCAATTGTTAAATCATCTCTTACATGCACAGTTCAGTTGTTGAAGTTCAAAACAACACAAATTACTTCAATTGAGTATTGATTTCTTTACTTAAAAATAACAAATGTGCACGATTGTTTTGCTTAAATGTCTGTAAAACCAAAAATAATATAGCAAAAATATGCCAAATGCCATTGAAGATTGTATAAAAATTGTTAGCATACTTTCAAGCAGCTCCATGACAACAACATAACACTTACTTATGCGAAAAATGAGCGTCTTAGCTAAACATCAACATTAAAATTACACAAAAATTTAAACAAACTTAATAAAAATTTAAAATTCAGTAAATTCATGTATACGTCTTAAAGTTAGACGCATCATGGCTTATTGCGCCATTTTTAATGTCAATTCTTATTCTTATGCCTACGCAATTCTTAACCGTTTCTCTATAACAACAAATCACAAAATTAACAGAAAAAACTGTTATGTTTTGCCCTTTTTTTATGGCTAAAAATGTTACCTAGAGAAAAATTGTCGACATCTGTTTGCCATAAGCATATAAAAAATGTGTGCATTACATTCATAAAATATCAATTACCGACATGTGTGACAAAGCTAAACAACACACAAATACGCACACATTCGTAAAGGTCACACACACACACACACACATACAGAGTTGTATGTGTTTGTTAGTCAAATCGATATTAGAGAAATACGTGAGGCCATCAAGCGAGTTCATACTTCTGTTCTGTATATATTTTTCTTTTTCGATGTGCTGACATCTCGTGACAATATGGCAACTTTGCACATATACACACACACACATGCAAACAGGAGACTGATGGAAATTTAACGAGTTATAAAAGTAGCGAAATTTATCGTTAGTGTGACAGTAATAGAAGAAGCAAAGTGTATATTTTCTATCAACTCCATCATGAGTGATTTTTATTAACTTTAATAGAATTTAAATGCCTAACAAGAGACACAAATTTAATTATATTTAATGTGGAATTATTTTGAAAAGTCATACAAAACCCACAAAAAAAAAAAAAGAAAAAGCAAATTAATTTTATAGCTTTTCAATGCTCAAATGTGATTTGTTTATTTAAAAACTTTTGTTTAAGTCCAGCTAATGCCGAAAAGTACACATTTAACAAATTAAATATTTGTTTGTCTACAATTAGCTACAAATTTCAAGCATTCATTTTTCTATACAAATAATACACAAAAAAAGCTAAGCGGAAACATGACTAATTTCAACCCTTGTTTAGACAAAAACAAAAAAATGGATGAAAAAAGCATTAATAACAATTATTTATTTTGCAATTGTTTTATAATCCGACAATTAATTATGCGCGTGTGAACGGAAAACGAAATAATTGCAAAAACACGCCCAATTAGATTGGCTGACATTATTTATTTGTGTTCATTGTGCAGCAAATTGTCGGAAAATTAAAATACAAAATTTGTTTGTTGTTTAAGTAATCGAAAATCCTTTGCATTTATTTTCATTAATTTTATTACTTTTATTTTATTTTTCCAACAAATTAATTAGCATTTAAAAAGGTTTTAATTTAAGAGAAATTGTAAAAAAAAAAGATGCCAACAAAAAATCAGTGCAGCCTTTTAGGGGCAGAACGTTTGAATTACAGCGAAAATTGTTTTAGCCACTTAAAAAAACACAGCAAGAGCCTTGAGAGTCAAGCGATGACCATCATGAAATAACATAAGGAATGTGCCCTCAAGCAAAGTAAGCAAAATCTTTGATTATTTATGTTTCTACAAGATATTTCTGTTGGAGTTGTTCTAAGAAGTCAGGATCTTTGCTCGCTTGACGAGCCCTTGAAGATGTAGGGGTTGAATTGATGCAAATGAAGTGTTCCAATGGCAAGTTTTTGAACTATCCTCAAATTTGTCTCTCTCTTTGTCTTACATACACACATCCATGTACATATATTGACAATTAAATCCTTCCGGAAAATAAAGCTAGTTAACATAACGGAAAAGTTCATTTCCATATTATTTTTCCTCATGTTACTAACAGCCGATTTCCTGTCATTATTGTTAACTTATGAACACCAAAGACTTTCACTTGTGCAATCTCAGATTATTTCAAGACTTCAGCACCTATGAACTTTTAACTATGCAAATCGAAGCATCTTTTTTAAGAATTCTATACAACACTTTGGTTATGTTATAAGTAAAATTGAACGATTTTGATTTGAAAATCACCACAAATACCGCAACAAATTGAATTATACGCCCATTTCTTTACACAGCCACGCACACAAACGAATAAACGCAAGCAAATTGGATTACATGCCGCACAAGAGCCAACACCAAATTGCCATTTTCAAAGAGATGTTTACAAAATTTAATATTAATGATATATTTGCCTTGCATACATGCTAATGAATGTAGAAGCAAAAGCAACAACAACAACAACAATAAACTGCAAAAAGGACGACGACAACAACGACCACCGACACAGCTTGACATGATGCTAAGCAAACAACTCACAGGCGTAAAGCGAGCAAAAAAGAAAAGAAAACTGGCATATTATCATACATTTTGCATAGGCAACCACAACAGCAGCAACAACAACAATAACACCAACAACGACAACTTGTTGAACGTGCCAACGTTTAAAATATGTATAACTAAACTTTGCTGACAAGCTACCAAGGCGAAATGAAAAAACCAACAAGCAGGACAAAAGCCTTAGCAGCAACGGAAGGAAGAAATTTTACACACATCAGACAGAAGCAATCAACTGCTTTTTACATCTTCTTTTCAGCGGATAAGAAAAGGTGTACAACACATGCAGATATGCCAAAAGAATTTCACATATTTTTTTTTTTTATTGTTATTAAACATGACCTGCGGCGGTTTGTTTTTGTTTTCTTTTTGTATAAGCAAAGCAAAAAGAAAGGGAAATGTATAACAAAGAAGTTGTGTACAAAGTAAACAAATTTGTAAGTCAAGACCAATAAAATGCATTTTCGCTTGCGGTTATTTGCGTTGACACAATAACTATAAAAATCGAAAATTTTTTACATAAATTTTGATGAGAAAATAAACTAAATCAAGAATGCTTAAAGGCAAGGCAAAGCAATGACAACATACAAACAAAAACCCCAGCCCTAAAAGTATGCAACAATATTTTGTATAGCGAATATGTTAAATTACTGCGAGGCAAACAATTACGACAAGTTCACTTAACCTGTTAGGCAAAATCCATATTATTATGATGAAGTGTTTTCCTTTTTTTTTTGCTTTTCATATAACTTTTTTCATGTTAAACGCATATTTAATGCGTTTTTAATGAACGTAATGAAATGGCTTGCGGAACGAAGTTATAGAGTAAGTACAGACTAGTGCGTTGTAAGTTATAAGCATGTTCATGTGTATACAAAAACTTGCACATATTCTCAGCATAACTTAAAAATTACACAAGTTGAAAGAGATTTACGCGCATGCAGGCAGGCAGGCAGACAAGTGCATCTGCATGCAATACTACTTTAAACTTCTATATAATATTTACAGTAAGAGTTATAGACTCTGCATATAAGTACTTGTAGATGAGGCGGCGGTGCAGTGGTAAAGGTTTGTGCTGGTTACGAAATCCCTTAAGCGTTTTAAAAAGAGAGTTTCTTTACTCATTTACACATGCCATTATGAGAAGCGCTACATGTCGCCCATGCAGCAGTTACCGAAGTTGTTTCTATAGTCATTATCATTAAAGACATTCTTGCGTAAAAAGTTTTTTACACTTGACTACAGTTTCGAACACACACATCATATATACATATATGTATGTATATAACATATAATCAGCAACCAAGCACACACACACATTGGTGAAACTAACATGCACACACGTACACGTGTGTCTGTGTATGTGAAGTTTGCATATATCAAAAATTCTGCAAAAATTCACACTATTTTTACATTGTTCATAAATAACTGAGCAAATGTTGCAGCTTCAAAGTTGTGCAACTTTTTGCCGTTTATTTTTTTTATTTTTTTTTGTAAATTTTTTCCAATCTTGTTTTAAGCATTAAAGTTGCAAAAGTTCAGCTCATTAACTAGTGAAAGTATTTTTTAGTAAAAACATAAAAACGTTAAAAAAAAGTGAACAATTTAAGCTTTCAAAGCGAAAATGTTATTTCAGCAGTGCTCAACGACACAAACAACATGCCACTCATGCCCCAAACTGCGTAGCCTCACTTCTGCTGCTCAACATACAGTCTGCCGCTTTGGCTGAAATGTGATTTATTTCATTAATCCCATGGAGACAATATAAATTTAATAAAAACCACAACAAGTACACACAAGAGCACTGCAAAGAAATTAAGGAAATAAAAAATAACGACAAACTGGAAGCAAGCGTCAATTTTCTTTCTTTTGATATATATGTATGTATGTACATGTATATATGTTTCTTCAATTTTTTTTTTCTTCAATTTTTTTTCATTGGCACATTTAAAGCACTGAAGCCAACCGAAATGTCGTCGTTGCTTTTGGAGAAAATTGCTTTCGGTAGAAAATAATTGCCAACGAAAAATGTTTATCAACATTTACAAGCTGAATGTGACACACAGGTGCGGACGCCGGTATAATTCAGCTCACAGTCGATTGTGGTGGGGCCAAGAAGACAACCATAAATTATGTGTGACAAAATTAAGGGAGGAAGGCACAGAAAAATCTCACTAAATCTCAATAAGGGGAGGGAGGGTCTTGTGTCAACTTTTTAGTCCAATAATTTATGAATTCTTTCAAAATTTTAAGCATAACCGCACGTCAGATACTGAGGGGTGGCTTGTCAAAACTTCAACAAAGAACACCAAGTGGGGATGGTGTCTAAATTTCATGGTTAAAAGATCTACACAAGCGAAAAAATTAGTAGAAGGCTAATAAATGTTTAAGTGTCATGTAGTGCGGAATTCACACATGATTTAAAATTTCTCAAGGAATTGCTTAACACTTCGATAAGTCCCATAAGTATGATGTACCTCACATTTTGATGGACCCTTAAATAATATTAGTACATCTCTATTGATAACAAATGCATAATATGTGTTTGACTATCACCGGCGCCCTTTCATGCACGCTCCTGGCAGAGAGCTAAACGCTTCGCTTGTATTAAGTTGCCGCATGGGAAATTTCATTGGGCAAATTGTTTGATAAATAATCTTTGAAGCATAAAAACCATTTAAATAAAAGACTGTAATTTTTCTTATCTCAACTGATAAAATTTTGTAATACTTATGTAGATTATCTTAAACGTATGTCTGCTCTGACTTTTTCTGCCACTTAACACCGTTCAAACAAGCGTTTGAAAAGCAGAACAAAACAAAATATCCAGTGGCCATCAGCAGTGATCAGACGTCAAATAAATCAGTTGATAGTTGTGAACATATTCTTTCATTACTTTAACAATTACTATCAGCACAATTCGCATTAATTCATGGCTTTTATAAATAAAATAAAAATAACAACAGCGTATGTTACACAGAGTCATAAAGCATATACGGCAATGCAGCAGTAAAACTTTGCTTTCATGTTCAAAGTTAGACTGTCGTAAGTGTTGATGTAAGAATACTGGAGTTCGACTAAAGCAAACAGTCAGACACATGAATTCAAAGACATGACCCCACCGATTCGGCTAATCAAGACTTTATATATTATAATAAAAATTACTCCTTTGTGCCATTCAAAACTTCCTACATTGTTGTATTTCCGCCATGCTAATTGATTTTCAACACTTTCAATTGAAATTTTTGCTTGTCTGACTTTTTGTTTCTGTTTCCGTTTTTTTTTTTTTTGCTCATTTGAATCGACTTTGCAATCTTACTTTATGAACTGCAAACTGGCATAGGCGACACATCTTATTGCTTCTAATGCCACAATAGCATAGACGCTCCTCTATCGCCAAGCCAGCCAAGGCAGTTGTGAATAGTGTCTGAAGTGCAAAGTATCGCATTGCCTCGTCGCAAACTCGACTGTGGACTGTTTTACGCCCGCGCTTGTTGAAATGCAATTAAATGTTTGCGGCAAGTGGAAAATTTATTAGTGGTTTTATAACCGCGCGAATTCGAGAACGACTCAGAACGAACAGTGCTGATTTCGGCGCTTTTATTCGTTGTGCAAATTACAGACGCAAATATTTTGTGTGAATGAATGAAGTAGTCAAAGACATCGTCTGACTTTGCCACTCGTTGTTGGCGTTGTGGTTTCTCCTGTGTTGTTGTTGCCGTTGCTGTTGCCGTTGCCGTTGCCATTGCCATGCCGCTCAAGTGGAAAATCAACTTTAGCAAATTTTGGGCGGACAACCGTGTTGAGTTGCGAATTGAGTCGAAGTCATGTCAAAAACGAGGAAGCTAATAAGTGCATGGCATGACTTGATTCAAAACGCACAACATTTTCGTAAAATTTCATTAAATTGCTTAATGGCTTTTATGAATTGCACTTAATTTCAACTTTCAAGTTGCCGTCAAAACATACAACGATCTTCAAATATTGTCTGTTAGTTGTCTGCCGTTCAACTCATACACTTTTACTTGACTGACATTTATTAAGTGCTGAGGCCATTTTGGCGCTTTAAATTTTCAGCGCTTCTGCAATTCATTTCGCTTGTGTTGTGTAAAGAAGTTCACGTCGGGCTTTCAACATATTCAATAACTGCTTTAAAAGACACAAAAATGGCTAACAATCAAATATATTCAATTTTGGGATATATTAATTTCTAGTTCAAGTACAATTAAAACCTACTTTGAGCTTAACGACAAAAAAGCAGACACCTTCAATAAACATGTATTAAATTCAACCTTACAGCACCATATCTAGTATTCTTACATCAAGACTTACGGCAGTCTAACTTTGAACACAAAAACAAAATTTTACTGCGGTATTGTCGTATGTGCTTTATGACTCCGTGAAACATACGCTATTGTAACTTTTATTTTATTCGTCTTTATTATGTCTTTTGCTTTGCTTAATTTGCCTAGCAAACCAAGAGCCAATGACGCAAGTGCAAAGTGGCTGTGAGTAACATAAGATAATATACCTTTTAAGAATCTAATCTTTCAGCTCTCAATGTTAAGAAGTACTAAAATCGCATTTGATGATTTCACGCATTATTTGAACTAAGACCTCATTTTAATATGCTGGACTTTTACAATTATAATATGTTCTAATAATATATACAAAACTATTCTCAAAACATGCTGTTTATTTCGTTAACACGTGCGTCCGTTTTTGAAAACACAAAAAATCACGATATTTTGCAAAATTGAAATTCTTACCAGCGATAAGCGCTATCGACCTCGAACCTCGTATATTGTAGTCGATCCAAACACACTCCATACGCGCAGCAGAGAAACCACAAGAGTGACCTTTTCAGACGCACAGTGAGATTATTTGCTATAAGCAAATGCGCAGCAATATTTGTTTTCATTTGGCGATAAGCACTTCCCTTCCTATGTAAACAAAGGCATCATATACTTAAACACACATGTATGTATATACAAATTGGAAATGCGATAAGCCTAGACAATTTTCTTACAGTGCCGAGATGTTTTTAAGCACTTTGAATATTGAAATTTTAGTACTTTGTGACCACTGAAAGAAGCCGCAACGAAAATTACACGCAACAAAATGGCAAAAATCGCACTTTTCTTACTCTTCGCGCTTGTCGCCGTTCAGGCAAGTTTTAAACAATAAACTTAATAAAAGTTATAATAAAACTATGTGAAATTATTTTTGTAAATTGTATTGCAGCTCTGCCTCGCAGCAAGAGTACCACGTGACGAACCAAAAACGCCAGAGGCACCCAAGTCAATTGATGACTTTGTGAATCAAATTCAAGATTTCATAAAAACCAATGTCAATCAAGAGCAATTGGATGTAAGTGTGCAAGTGATTTGTTGAAACATGAGAGTTATTAAAATGGAATTCTATTATTTTTTCATATGCAGAAATTGAAGGATCTCGGTGATAAAATAACCGCTGAAGGTAAAAAACTGCTTGACCAGGCCGGCAAAAGTCTGCAGCAATTGGGCGAGAAGAAAGAGTAAAATTTATATGTAAAAAAAATATATATATAAAATTGTATTAAACAAATTGTGAACTTGCTTGGAATACAAAAAAATCACAGTAAAATAAACATTTTTTGTAATGCTTGCTAAGCCAACAATTGCACCGAAAAACAATACAAATACAAAAACAATTGTGCAGTTTGACCAGTGACCTTTGTTGTTGGTTTGCTATGTGTTTCATACTCTTTTTTTTTTTTGGATTTAAACTTGCCATTTTTTGTGTGTATTTCTTAGCGAATTGTGTTGTTTTGCCCACCCCGTTTTTTGCCCACTGCTTTCGCTCAGTTTAAGAACATCCAAACCCGCACCCACAACGATTTGAGCGCCAGCAAACGATTGCCTTCGTTGCCATCGGCCAGACCCAGCTTTTTGAAACCGCTCGCCTGATGTGAACTATTGAAGGAATACTTGTAGACATGCGTGCCAATGCGCAGCGGCACACTCGGCGTCTTTGTCAGAAAGAAATGCACATTGATGTCATCACGCGGCTCGGACATAATTATAAGGCTGTAGCTCATCTTACGCTCGATGCCATCCTGAACGCCTGAGTCGCAGTCACTGATGCGCACGCGCAGCATCCATGTCTCCTCGAAGGCAAAGAAACGCTTCGAATCAAAGGAACTACGTTCCGTGTTAGCCGAGTTGTGCAAGCGTAATTCCATGTCGCTTGTATAGAACCGCAAAGCACTCAGCTGTTCATAAAGATGATACAAACCGCGGCTGGCACGTTTCTCACGTTTATGCTTCACCTGCACCTCAACGAGTATCTCACGTGCGCTCTTCCTCGGATACGCGCACTCTGTCTCGTGTGCCTGCTGTGCAATGTAGGCGCCTTGCCACTTGCAGCCAATGCAACGGTACTTGCAGTCCACCTGTCGCTCCGGACACTCAAGCTCCCTGTGTTGTGCGATGTTCTTAAACTCACAGGTCTGCTTGCACTGGCGACAATCGGTGGGCAGCTCCCACATGGCCTGTTTGAGCGGCAGATTGCTGGTGACATCCTTGTAGTGGAACTGACGCCGGCACTGCGGACAACGTGCTAAGCGTTGGCGCAGCGTTGCGTCCGCAATCAAGTGCAGCACACAACCCTCGCACATAATATGCCCCCACGGACATTGGCAAATCTCATCCGGATGTGGCACATCTTGACACACGGTGCACTGCAACACGCTCTTCAGGCGTTCGCCAAGCATATGCAACGAATGCTCATCAGTTTGGCGCACTGCGACGGCACTTGTCAATGCGTTGTGCTCGTCGGCCAAATGTACGCGCTTTGGTGGTGGTGGCAAATCTTCCTCGGACATGCTAAAACGTACATTAACCGAAATTGATAATGGTGCCAATAAGGACAAGGTTTACAATGTACCTGTTAGTTTATCTGTGTGTCAAACCGAACTGCAGTAAAAACTCGTTTTTATACACCTTGTATAAATTTCTCGTTCACTAAATTTTAAAATATATATGATTTATAATTGTCGAATTTTTTCGCTTTAAACTGATTTGATGTTTGATAAACAAGCCTACATTGTTTCTGTGTATACTTTGTTCAATGTCATACGTCCCAAAGTCTACTTCCCAGTTTTTGAAAAGCTTCCATTTTTATATTCTTTAATCATAACTTAGGAACTTTAACTCCTTAACTCTTTAAAATGATCCGTAAGAAACTGTTGTCTGCCTTTTTTAAAAAAACACACTAATGAATACTCTCATGTTACATAGCGTCTTACGTAACATACAACAGTCTAGCATACACAAGTGTAAACGATTAAGACAAAGTTTGCACGCTAGACAGTCTAGCGTGCAAACTTGGTCTTAATCGTGAATGCTATACTGTTGTATGTTACGTAAGACGCTATGTAACATGAAAGTATTTAAAATGAAATTTAAGGTTTCGCGACAAATTAGAAGCGCTTGACAATTGAAATCCAGACAGTAAAGATTTAATATTAGGATCTATACTTTCTTTTTGCCAATCATTGAAAATATCAAACCGATTATAATTTAAGATGTTTGAGAGTTGCTTCTTCTATTCTGCTTTTAAATTGAGTAAATCTTTTGGAGAGATAAAATATCTTCTTTACAGTCTCAATACGTGATTTTAACATATGAGCTTACAAAATGTGTTGCATCCAACATGGTAAACAATTTAGTTTAAAATGGAAATAATTTTACTTTCTATAGCAACATGAATGTAGAAAATCATAAATTTTTGATTTGCAAAAAGCAAATCTGTTTGTAAACCATTTGTGGCATTTTAAATGTGCTTTTTATTTAACAAATAACAGACCACAAAATGTTGATTTAAACAAAAATTATAGCCTTGAAAAGATTTTAAGCCAAAAAAAGATATCTGCCAATAAAGTAATTTGAATAAAAGCAACCAAAAATAATAACTCAAAGCAAACCAAGTGCAAACCTTAAATATTTACCGCAAGAAATCAATAAAGATTATTGAGCACAACAAACCAAAAATATTTTATAATTACTGCCAAAAGTCAATCAAAAGACTAAAAATCATAGAGTCATAAATTTCCAGGCATTATATCCAATTATGTTTGGTAGCAAAATTTCACTTCAGGCTTTGAAAATGTGCAAACAACATATTGCAAAACGAAATTGCGTTTTTTGAGCAAAGCAAACGTGACAATTTTTTTAAAGGCGTTTTTCCACTTGTGATTTGTCAAAGCACAACAATATATATGTTGTCTTAAGGTAATATACACAAAGAACTAAACGAAAGAAATAAAACTGTAATAGGATAAAATATTTGCACACCTGCCTAAGCAGAATAGAACTGAGCTAACGAAGCTGGCTGACTGGCTGGCTGGCTGGCAGGCAGACAACGGTAAACGTACAAACTTTACGTCGTTGTTGCGTTCAAGCATATCATCAATAGATACAAGATACAAATATAAGATACAAGATATCAAAATGTGCAAAAAAAGAAAAGGTTTGCACGTGCAAGACAAATATCGGGTTACATTTTTTATGCCATTTTTTATTTGCAGATTTACAACTTGTGCCAAAAAAGGCGAAATACAACAAGTTAAATATTATGCACACGTGCAGAACATTTATCTTTGAGGTTTCTCATTTTGTAGTTTTATCTTTTAGGTTTCGGTTACGATAGTGACAAATTTGATTGTTTGTTGGCAAACCGAAACAGAATTTTTTTGCTCCTTTTAGTTTACAAGTAAATTAACGCAAAGCAAACGCAAGATTTCTTCTCTAGCGTTGGTTAGGTCATGCATTATGAAGACCCAAATGGCATCCACAAGAGACCGAATTCCACGTTGAATCCAAAGACTTCTGGTGAAGATCGTCCTCAATCAATCATGGCACAAAGCAAAAACAACAACACAGATTGAAACGCGATAAAAAAAACCTTGCTGCCAAGACCGGTGGAAAACCGTTACTTAAACTGAGAATAAACAAGCAAAATCAAAGCATTTTGGCGCAAATATTTTATAATAGTTTGCAACGAAATATTTTGCAAAATACCCAACGAAAATCATTGGTTTTTTTGTGCTGTCCAAAAGTATTGAGTGACAAGGATAATGCCAAAGTATATTACAGATATGTGTATCCTCTAAAGAGGAAGCATCGCATTGGGTACCGAGCCAAATAAGTTGCTAGTTATGACGGTGACAAAGACCATAATTATGGAAAAAGGTTAAAGTTGATGTTCACTTTGTAAAATGTTTAATTAATAGCAGAGCTTTGTGGTTGTTGTATTTAGTGCCATGGCATTATTCGGAAGCCTTTAAAGAAGCCTTAATTTTAAAGCACCTTTAAATGAACAATAAATATCAAGACCAAACTAAAAACAACGTGGCCAAAACGACAATTAGACGAATAAAGACTTTTTAAACGATAGTCATAAATAATTGGTTAATTTGTATAAGTTGTGCTTTTAAGGGGGTTAATTAAAGGGGAAATTTGTTTGATATTAGAATCGTCAAGCAATGTAATTTCTAGTCATTTATTAATACATGTCTCGACCTGAATTTGCAAATCTTTCATGTTGGAAAAGTTACAGCTAACCACCGATAGGTGGCGCCAAAGTATAGTTCAGACGCCAGCTAGCTTCAAGTAGAAGCAAGGATGCTTAAGGGAAACGAGTGTTTTTTGAATTTTAAAATTTCAAAAAAATTATAGAAAATTTTTCAAGAATAAAGAATATCCAAAAATAAAGAAAAAATCATAAAAAATAATTTTTATAAAATTAACTAACACAAAAAAAAAAAAACTTTATATATTAAACTAGATCTTATACCGAACAAGATCTCTTTAGGATTTCATGCCAAGCTGAAAAAATTTACGTAAAAATTCGACACGAAAGTTTTATAAAAAAGGGTCCTAAGAAATGTTATTTATTTACACGAAGTGCACAAGTAGAAATATGTGCCTTCTATAAGTTGAATGAATCTCAACAAAGAATACTTTAAGACACATAAAAATACTCAAACCCAACTTAAGTGCAACAAAAGCTATTGAAACTGTCAGCATTTCAATGTAACCTAATTTCATGCGACTTGCGATTCATTAAAATCATGCTTATCAACTGAAAAGTGTTGTCAGTTGTGTCAACTGTAATGTAACAATGAATGGAGGAGCAAAAAAAAAACAACAACAACAAATAATAAAGAAAACTTTGTCTGCACTTGTTTTAGAGTATGCATGTGTGTGTGTGTGTGTGTCTGTGCATTGTAATGCTAATTTAAATAACGATAAGTGTGATATTGCCAACATCGAACAAACAATGGCAAACAATAATAGGAAAACAATTTGGCATGCCAGTAACACTTTGTTTTTTTTCTTCAACACACACCCCTTGTCCACAAGCATACAAACACATACATGGCTGTCAGACGAACTGACTGACTGAGTGACTGACTGAGTGAGTGAAGAAGTGTATAAAAAAAAGCGTTGACAGCCAACGGGTAAACAAAAACAAATACAATAAATCTACAACAAGAACAACAACAATGAAAAAAAGGGAAAACCAACAAAAACAAACAAACAAATATGAAATCCACTTGTGAAACTTTGCAAAAACGCATACAACATTGCAACAAAAAGCGGAAGCAAACGGAAGAATGCGAATGACACACACACACACACACACACACACACACACACAAGCACACATATGGCGGCATTGTAGGGTGCAAGTGTATGTGTGTGTGTGTGCGTGTTCATGTAACTGTCTGGCATTATCCTTTCTATCACTTGTCACATTTTGTATAATGCCGCGTAAAATGGCAAAATTGTATTTATTGTTGTTGTTATTGTTGTTATTGCTGGTAGAGGAGTCACTGCTGCCGCCATTGCTGCGCTCAAACAATGAATACACATTTGTTATGTTAATGGAATGTGTGCGCATGTTGTTTCAGCATGTTGTACAACTTGTTGTTATTGTCACAGTGTATGTGTATGTGTGCGCCATATGAGAAGAAGCAGCAGAAAAAAAAGCGCATCATGCTTGCACCATAATGCGGAAATGCAACATTTTAACAAGCTTCATCAACAGCAACAACAACAACAACAACAACTAAGGCAAATACTAACATCATCATCATCGTCAAGCATATAGCACACCACCGCTGCCACCGATAGAGGGCAGTGCGACATGTTGGCAACATTGCAAAACATCAAGTCGCATTGTGCAACGACCCATAAAATAATGTTTCTTTTTTTTTTGTTATTAGAAATATAAATAACATGTTTTTTTTTTATTTGTTTTTTTTTTCATTTTGAAGTCTTTTGTGTTGTCGTTTTTAATAGTTGTTGTTGTTGTTGTGCTTTTTCTTTTTGTCAGCACTCAACCGCAGTTAGTCAGGAAATAATGCACGACACAACAATAAAGAAACATAAAAAAAAGACAGTGAGGCTCAAAAGCAATACTCAACAACAACAACAACAACAACAACAACAACAACAAGAGCAACAACAAGAGCAACAATGATGGCAACAACACGCTATAAAAGCAAATTTGCATTGCAAATGTAACATAATGTATACACTTCAACACACACATACACACACACACACACATACACACACACACACAGGCAGACAGACAGACACACAAACAGTTCTGCCACATTTGCCTTTCTTTGCTGCTTGCTTGCTTGCAATCATTCTTTCTTCCTTTCTTGCATGCATACACGCACGCACGTCAAAAGTCTCATGCAACGCTACAAAGTATGCAACACTTTTATGTTGTTCAGTGCGCTGGCATATTTCATTGCATTTAAGCTTTGTGCATTTTATATGCGCACTCTGCACTTGGTGTTGTTGTTGTTGTTGCTTGCGCTTTTTAACATACAGAAATACATTTTGTTGTTATTATTATCATATTTGAAATATTTACCTAAAGGTAAATAATATTTTTTCGCATACTTTTCACATTTTTGTCACAATTGCATGAAAGTAATTTGCATATTTTTTTATACTAACAAAATACCGATTTGGTAATACATTTGCAAGCAATGTTGATCCTAAAAATGTGAGGTTTTTTATAGAAAATTATTGCTCGACATGAGTTTCTTACAATTATTGACTTGTAACGTGTTTGCAAGCCTTAAAATACTACTGGGTTCGCATAATAATTTCGGATATAATTTCCAATGATTTTTACTTTGTTGACTTAAAGAAACAAATTTTCACACTGACATAAACATGGCCTTTGGCATGTCTCAACTTATGCAAACGTTTAAAAGACAAATTGAGATTATATCCTTTTTGCATAACTTTTGCCATGTCTATCAATTGTGTGATTTTAAGTATAATTGATTGCTTAAAGCGTAAAGTGGCCAAATTCTATTTTCGATTTTAATTAATGCTTTATTCACACTTTAAATTCTCACTTTCTTTGCTTTTATTTATTTTTTGAACTTCTATTAAAGCAAATTGAATGAATTGTCAACAAAAAACCATAAAACCATATTTTCATTTAACAATTAAACAAACCACATAAATAAAACACGACACACACACGCACACACACACACACACATGCGCATATCAAAGACATAGAAATGCAAATGCAAATGCAAATTTAAAATCGAACAAGGCAAAGCCAACAAAAGGCGAACAAAATCCATGCGCCTAAATTCATAAAACCATTTCAATTCATTAGCTAATGTAATTAGTGTGCATGTGTGTGTGTGTGTGTCTGCGTGCGTGTGTGTGTTTTCAGTTTGTGTTTTAAATAAATATAATTGGATTAACTACACAAATCCAATGCAATGACAAAGTGAAAGAGACAACAACAATAACAACAACAACATTAGCTAAATACAATTGGATTGCGGCGCTTAGAAATAATCACCAAAGCACAAATGAAATGCAAAAAAGATAAACAAAAACAAAAACAATAACAAAACTTAATGCCAAATCCGTAAATATAACGAAACAAAGTGCAACTGAAAGCCTTTTACATTTGACATGCACAACAGCATAACAGAACAACAACAACAACAA
The DNA here is from genome assembly GCA_037044515.1 of Phortica magna. Taxonomy (NCBI): domain Eukaryota; kingdom Metazoa; phylum Arthropoda; class Insecta; order Diptera; family Drosophilidae; genus Phortica; species Phortica magna. The sequence continues at coordinate 105,173 of JBAMBP010002748.1, forward strand.
GCGGCACAAATGAGCAGAGTTTAGCACAAAAATAGGCATGGCGGTTTAATTACATTTAAAGGATTTGCCAAGCAACATGACACGAAACACACTCACACACACACACACACAGACAAACACATGACAGCCGGTAAGGCATAATTATTGCATAAAAATATACAGCAGTGAACAAAATAATAGGCATGAGCTTCATTCTACTTTAAAAAAGTCTTCCTTTGGTAAGAAGTTTGTGCCCTTTGTCACATTGTTTTCCTTACTTTATTATATTTTAGATTAAACCAACTAAAACGAAAGAATTATACACTTTTGTAAAACTTAATAAAAAAAATCACTATTCAAAATAATTCATAATAATATTTTAAAGTAATTGAAACAAAAATGTGTAAAATGTGACTTCTGGATAAATGTTACTTGTTCTAGAGAATTTCCCACCTTATCACCCTTTTCTCTAACATCTGCTCTTGTATTTTCATTTATTTGGGGGGTTTATTTGGGACAGGGCTTTGCACCTTTCGGAAACTACTATTTTGCTGGCATACCAGTGGTTTTTGGAGTCATTCTGTTGGACGCTTTCGCTTTAGGGACGTTTTCTATTTTTTATTTCATAAATGGCAATGATATCTATTAAGGGTAAGACATCCACATTGACTCGATGATCTATTGATCAATTTGGGTAGGTTAGACTACACTATAAGCACAATGCCACCATAACATAACTTGAGGGCATTCGTGTTTCAGATGCAGGCATTTTATACTAACCCTATTTCATTGAACAGAACAATACCAGACTCATAAGACTACAAAATATTATGTTTGTTGCACAATGAAGCTCACTTCCATTATTTTGTACACAACTGTATGAAAGCATATGTGTATGTGTGCGTGTGTTAAAGCCGAGTGCCTTTATGAATATTTTGGCAAGTAATTACTTGATAAAAGCTTTTGTAGTGCAAAGTAAGGCATGCACTTTCAATTTGCCAAGCGCCGACAACATGTGCAAATAATGAAGACAACAAAAAAAAAGCAAAAAAGCAAACAATTGAGTCCTTTGCGTTGTCATATCGTTGTCAGCTGCTGCTATAACGACGATGCATTTCTCCTTAGAGTCATTGTGCCTTTAAACCAAGTACAATTGTCGTTGTCTTCTTGCGTTACTTACAAGTCAAGTATGTTTGCGCTCTTCCGTGTGTGTGTGTGTGTGTGTGTGTGTTTGTGTGCTGGTGAGCACTTCATATAATGCCATAATAACATAATCAAGCAAATAACAACAAAAAGACACAAGCAAAGCCAAGCCAACAACATTTACACACGCTCGCCGCACTAAGTCGAATGCATCAGCAGCTTCTGTTTGCAACAAAATGTTGTTAGTTCAAGTACAGAGAGTAACTAAGTAGCAACAGCAACAGCAAATGTCTGCACTGCACTGCATTGCTAAAGGGTTTATCGAGAGAATTGTAAACCTGCTCAAGTAATAACAGAATAAATGCTTTCATTGTCGCAAGTTGAGTGCCAAGAAAATTGTTAGCACTAAGCTGATGAAAATGAAAGTTTCAGGCAGTTCATTATGAAAGCATATATGTCGGTAAGTATGTATGTAGCAATGAAGCCATTTGCGACTTAATGAGCCTGAAAGATGCCTCAGCCGTGCAAATATTTAAGACGATTGTTTGGCCTAAGCAAAAGTCGCTTACAAAGTGTATTCAAACAAAACCATATTAAATAAGCCTATGTTGCATTGGCAAGCAAGGCACATGCGACAATTTAGCATTCAAATTTTGTTCCTGAGCTTTCTGCGAGTATGCTGTATGTGTACTGCGGTGCTGTGCGCTCGTATGCTGTATCTGCTGTTGGTTTTTATTATTTGATATGAATTGAAACTCTGAGTTCCTACGCTTCATGCTTAGTTCTGTATATATAAAGCAGAAATCAAATTTATCTTGATTACTGGTTGATTTTTTATGAGCCAGAGTCTGTTGGTTTCTAAGCATATATAATAATTTATCAAAGTTAGGTTTAAAGCTTGAAAAAAGCATTAAAATTCATTAAAAAGAAAAACAAAGTAAAAGAGCACAAATAAAAATTGTTAGGTAAAAACTTCAAACATACAAACGCATTTAATGCACTGAGTAATACACACAGACAGTATACAATACACACACACGCACACACACACACACACCTGTCACACATACTTGATCCGTGCTACTTAAGAAAAACTAACTGAAGCATGTAAGTAGCAACTAATTTTCAAGCTCATGTGATAGCAACAGAAGTGACACAACGCACGAAAAGCGAAAACAAGAATGATGACAACAACAGTAAGAGCAGCAACAGTAATGGCAACACTGTCAGACAAGAACCTCGGTGACGACATTGCTTAATAACAACAACAATACAAGCAACAACAAAGAAACGCAGACACAGCTGTGGTAGCGGCAGTAGCAGCGAACGAAGGATGGCAGGCAGCCACGACGGAAGTCAAGTCAGTGAACAGCTGCACGGCAATGAGTGCGTACGAATGTGTTAAAAATGTTATAAAACAAACAACAAAAAAATAGAAATAATATAAAATATATAAAAACACACCTAACTGACGCACGCTGCTGAGTTTAATTTGAAAATTTTCATGCGCGCGCTAACAAAAATTACAAGCAGACAAAAACAACACGTAAGAACTAAAGAAAACTTAATGGAAAAGTGTAACAATGAGAGGTATGATGAGAAGAGCGCGGGCTTAGGGCTTGAACAAAGCGTGATAGCGCAAAAGAATGGCTTGAAACAGTGAAATGTCAAAGTAGCTTTGATAACTTAAAAGTTAAAGTAGTCTGATGAAGAGCGGGCGTGAGCGAGAGTGCAGATAAAATTTCAAAATTACATGTATCTGCTTGGCAAACGGTATTACGACGCTAAGCGCTTAGTGGGCGTGACACACTAACGCCCACACGCAAAACACTCAGACACAACTGTCAGAGCTTGTTTGAGCTTGCGCTGCAAATTCGTTCTCGGCAACGAAAGTTTTTTCCATGCAACAATTTAAAATTAGCTCACGTACGTGGAAATTGCAAACGAATATGTGCAAGAAAATACAATATTGAAGCGTATACAGTAACGTGAAGTAAAGTAAAGTAAAGTAGAGTGAAGTGAAGTGAAGCGTAGTAAGTTGATGGCAACAACTAAGAAGATACAAAAGATACAGCAAGACTTAAGTTGAGTGTTTACAGAAGAAAGCATGAAGCAAAGCGAATCAAGCTTCAAGGACAGCAAAGCGGCTCACTCTTTCGACACTTGGATAAAAGTCAAAAATTGTTCAACATTAAATTTCATATTAAAAAATAATCGAGCACAGGGCAACCCTACACACATGGTAGACAAAGCCATGCCTCAAAACGCATTCATATATTGTGCAAAGTTTAAAAAAAAATCGCCCAGAACATGTCTTATTTATTAACAATATAGTTTCTACACCTTTGTGGGGTAAGAAGAGGGGTGTGGGGTGCTTTTTGCATGCATTTTTTAAGCGTTATATTTACTGAGCTTGTATATGAAATTTGAGTTTTATAGCTCTCATAGTTTATGCGTCACAACCTTTTCTATAAAAGGGTTATTTGTGTGAATATGTGGGGGAGGGGCAAAATCAATGGCAACTTGGCGTATTAATAAAAAAAAAAGCTCAAGTTTCAATGCATTAAATTAAATTCAGCAGACAACAAAAAAAGTCAATAAATTATCATGGTTAAAATAGAAGCTTGGAACTCCTTTAAATTTCATAGCGCATACCTTTTGAAATGTATACTTTGTGGGCGGCAAACAACAGAGACAACTTAGCAGAGTCTGTCAAATAAAGTAAGGTGTTATTTAGTAGTATATATGTGTGTGTGTGTGTGTGTGTGTGTGTGTGTAAGGAAAGACAAAACATCAGAGCAATCTAACCTAAGAAGAACGTGCGAGGGCGTCTACGTTAACAATTTGAGTGCAGACACACAACGAGATCATATACTTAAAACACTCAACGAAGCGTGCATGTGTGTGTGTGTGTGTGTATCTGTGTGAGCAACGAAATGCATTATCCACTTAGCCAGTGAAAAAGGATACTTGCAAGGTTAAAACATGCACACCCACACACACACGCACATTTTGCAGTAGTTAGCATGGCATTTTAAAAGAACAGTAGATACAAAAGAGCTTCCAAGTGTAGCTACTTAAATTGCCATAGACGCAAATACATATAAACATACATACAGTGATATTCCCAACGTTGTCTTTGAAAATCTCTGTGCAAAATATTGCAGACAACGACGAGTTCAAGTTGACGTTTGTGGCAAGAGAAATTGCTTCGTTTTTGGCATTTAAGTGAAATGCATGGAGTTTTAAATTAGCTATAAAGCAGTTTACTGTTGTACTGAAAAATCTACAACAACAACAACAAATGACTTTGGTTGTTGTAGCAGAACTTTGTCAAAGTGAAATCTTTAATGCATTTCAAAAAAATATGAGCAACAGCAAAAGTAACTTTAAATATTTATATGTGCTTGCAACAGACGCAAAGAACTTATCATATTAGACAGACAGGCAGAGTCACTCAGACAACGACACACACACACACACACACATACACACATGCATGCATGCAGACAGCTCATTAAACATGATAGCGGCAATTTTCGGCACCTTTGCGTAATTGCAGACACCTTTGAAGTGTGATTTCCTGTGTTGTTGTTGTTGTTGTCTGGCACTGTCTGCGAAACTATTTGCCGGAAACACGCACGACAAACGTTGAAAAAACTTCAAACCGCACTGAGACACAGACACTCACATACACACACCCGCGCTCAAATAAATATATACACACGCATACAAACAAACACTTTACGACTAATGAAAAACTTCAAATGACGCGCAATCACACACACAAACACATGAGTTTCGTCGCTTACGTTCCGCCCTTTTTTGCTCTATAGTCGTCTAGAAGCTACTTGGCAATTGAAGCAGTTATCATAATCAACGTGCGATTGCTAATGCAAGCATAGCACAGCTCACGCCCCACGCCCCCACGCCCACTCTATGCATCGTTAAAAGCTCTCATGTGTGTGATTTCAAGTGTAAAGATAAACTAAACACTTCACGTCACAACAGCGTAAGTCGAAAAAGTGAAATACAACCACCATAACCAAACCCAGCTCAGCTCAGCACAGCCCTTCAGACCAGCATCAGTACAACGCAATCAGCCGAAGTGACTTGACTGCAAAGCTTCATACACATTCATTCATACATTCAAAGCCAGCCAAGTAGTCAGTCAGACAGACTAGCAAGCAAGTTTAGATACGAGTTACATATACATACATTAGATATAAGATACAATCATAGATACTTTAGCAGTCACGTGCAGCTGCTTCATTGCGTGCGTGTGCTGCGCTCGTCAGCTTCAGCATCAGCATCAGCATCGTCATCAGCGTCATTGCCAGTTTGTTATCAGCGCACAGCAGCAGCGGCAATACAATCATCATCATCATCCTCATCAACATCATCATCATTAATATCATCATACGGGCGCATACACTTGAAGTATTTGCAAGCAGTTTGACTTTAACTTGAGTTATTTTGAAGACGCAATTTCAGCACAGATATTGATGCAGTTATTACACTCGTATTGGCCTCAATGTCTGACAACTTGAAGTTGTTCTTATGCGAAAAGAAAAAAATCAAATTAAATTGAAAATAACAAAACATACTTTTGGCTAAGCAAAAGTCTGTCAACAAATATTAAATATCTGCACACATACACACACACATATAACAATACTCACACACAGAAATGTATTCAAAAACCAGATATTAAAAAATGAAACCAGAAAGGGAGTAATTTTCGGCTTTGCTGAAACTTTTATACACTTGCAAACATTTTTCCAATACTTCTTATCGAAAAATCCTCGTTTTTCTAACAAGAAACATACAAGTGTTTAAAGAAGCACAACCACGCCTATTTTTTATTCATTATATATGACATTTAGGAATCTTCTTCAGAAGAGATTTCTACTTATAGAGAAATCCTTATATCCGTTTATAATTAAACTTCGGAATATAGTCTAGCATCAATTAAAAGAATTTTCGAGTTTTAATATTCAAGAACAAAAAAATATTTCTAAGCTTCAAGAACAAAAAAACGTTATAATTGGCTGATCATTCCTATGTCAGCTATATACTATAGTGGTCCGATCGGAATACTTCAGACATACACAATGCCTGGAGACATACAAAGAATTCCTACGTTAGCATTTCTACCACATCTTCAAAACAATGGAGGACTCTTTCCGTGTTGACTATAAATACCATATATATACTTTATATAGTCGAAGATGTCTTCTTCTCCACTTTACAAACTTCATAACAAAGTGAATATACTCTCTTTGGAAGAGTATACAAAATAAAACCTGATGCAAGGAAACCAAAAACCAGACGCATTACCATTATTGTCATCATTTTCATTGTTGTCATTGTCGACCAAATGAAGACTGGAAAAAAAAACAGAAATACCATATTTTTGACAACAAGTCAAGCGAGTAGACACGCAAAATCAGACACACACAAGCTTCTGGCTGACAATAATAACGCATATTTCGCATGCATATAAAATTTCAATTGACAATTGAAAATTGCACAAAAAGGAACAACAACAAAAAAAATCAAAAATAAGACGAAATATCAAAAATACGTAAGAAATATTGTGTTTTGTATAGGAACAAACATAAATACAAATCAAAATCAGAAATGAAATCAAATCAAAATGAAACGAGACGAGACGAGACGACTCAAGTCGAAACGTACCAAAAGCTAACAATAATCTTTGCATACTTTCAGGGGTAAGCTATTTGAAGTGTATGCAAGTACGAGTATTAGGAATATGTGAATATTGTTGGGGATTTTTCTTACGCAACAAACGACACCACACAACACAACACCACATAAAGCCAAATGCTCAAACACTTTTCATGGTTTGGTTTAGAATTCATGAAGTTGTTGTTGTTGTTGTTGCAATTGTTGTTATTGTAGTTGTCATCGTTATCATTGCGTCAACAATTGTATATGTCAATGGTTATTGATTGTCTGGTGTCATATCGCATAGCTTGTTGTGTACATGTGTGTGTGTGCGTGTGTGTGTGTAAGTGCCTCTAAAGCATGCGGAAGCTTTTAAGGCATTTTCGCATGTATTGAAATGAAAATCTTATTTTATATGCGCTTTTGTAATCTGAGAAACATGCTTAGACCATAAGTGTACGTGTGTGTACGTGTGTGTACGTGTGTGTACGTGTGTGTGTGTGTGTTTTTCTGGTGATGTGTATGTGCAAACATTTTTGCATTATTTTGCAAAAAACCCATTCAAATTCAGTTGATGACGAAGGGTTGCTAGCCGAGATGAACAACTTCACTGTTATTCAATCAATTGTGGAATCTCAAGAAAATTGAAGTTAAAGAAAGACAGAAAGAACACAAAAACAACATGTAAGAGCAGCATGACAGATTCAATATTAAAAATCAAATCCTTTTAAGCAGCATATCAATGTCAACGCAGGCTTCCACTTTAAGCCAAACAAAACGTTATGCAAAACGCATAAAAAAATGTCAAACAATTTGGAATCACAAACTTTACGCTTGCATTATGTCTGCATAATCTTTTACAGTTGTCACTTTGACTTTAAGCTGCTGCTGACCAACGGCATGCAAAATAAAAAAAAAAACTATGCGGCAAAGAGATGAACTGCATTAGCAGAAAAGTTTGTTATAACTTTTTGGATTGAATTTGTAGAAACTCAGTTAGCGAAACGCCAACAAAATGAAACATTTCCAGGTGGAAGATGAAGTTTTCAAACTAAAAAACAATATTAATGCGCTCATTGTTTTTACCAAAGTCATTTTGAGCGGTGTGCAAAATTGTTAGTGTTGACACGTCTCTGAGTGTACTGCAAAAACTTGACATTACAAAAAGGCCAACACGAAGTTAGAGAAATATCTTAAAGAGCAAGAGTTGTGTGAAAAAATAATAGAAAGTTGTTGATTTAAAGAACTTTTATCTGCACTTCATTTATTTTAGCAAAATGCAGATGTTTTAACTTGAAATGAAATGCCTGCTTTAAAGAAAATCTTTAATCTATGTATTTTTGAAGCCGATAGGTGGCGCTATTGCTAAGAATTTTTTATTTATAATTGAGAAATGTTTGTATTTATATACTAAACTATTTTTTTGAGTGCTGCTAGAAGCTTTGAAATTATGTATAAGATGTTGTTTTTTTATAAAAAAAAATACAACAAAAAATGTAAATTAAAGTTTTTTTGCCTCATGACTGCAGCGCCACCTACCGGTTCTAACTTTGCTTTCAAATATTCCTGACGATTATAATTTTATCAGAGCAAATGCATTTCCGATAAACGGCAGTCTTTTTGAACACTTATGAAGAAATTATATACAATCAGTAAAGAGATCAGTCCATTACTCTAACAGAACTATTAATGTAAGGTCAAAGTAAACAAAAAAAAACAAAAACTGCACGCTGAATACTGCCACAGTTACTTCTAATGATTGCTGTAACTTAAGAGAGTATTGAAAAAAAAAGTGCATGCAAAATATTCGAAGGCAATCGTGTGCAGACTAACAACAAAAGCGCAAAAACGAAAACACTCATACGCATTATGCATGAACACTGCCGTGAAAAAGTCAAAGGCAACACTTGGACTCAATGCAGTGGAAAAGCTGAAATGTTGATTTATGCCAACATGCATTCGATACAGCCTGCTGTTGAATATGCATGAGCGACTGCATAACGCAATACACACGCAGTGCAATTTTTCGCAATGCGCCTTGATGTGTGCTATGGAAAAAAAAAATGAAGAAAACGAAAAAAAAATCAACTTTTAACTAAACAAAGGCGCTAAGCTAAAATTTAGCCACGCTCACTAACGAGTATATCGTTAGACAAACCAGTAACGAATCAAGCTGGCTGGCTGGCTGGCAGGCAGACAGGATAGAATAACAGTCCAGCGGCCCGCAACATACAACGTGCTATCGTCCTGCATCTGCCAGTGACTGTCAGATACAATATTTTAACGCTACGGGAATGTGGGGAAAGTAGTGACGAATCGAGCTCCGAGCTGCGTTGATGTGAGTTGAGTTAAGTCTGTGTTGCTGTTTGACGTGTTGCCTTTAATTGGAACACTCATGCCAGCTGCCTTTGGATGTTGTTACAAAGGCGCGTTCAACCCCAACACTGCTGCATACTTTCTGGCGCGTTCGTCACACGCTTGCTTGTAAGCACATGTATGTGAGTCTGCCTATGTGTGTGAGTGTGTGTGTGTGTGTGTGTTTGCATTAATTCAGACGCGCCTTTGAAACGAAACTTCAACATTTCGTTAGCGCTTAAATTTTTTTTGTTCTCATTTTTATTTTATTATTTTTTTAACTCTTTTATCTTTCTTTTTTGCGATGTCCTGTTTAAATAACTGTGTGTTTTATTCCGCAACGTGAGGTTTACTTTTAGTTAACACGCGCGCATATATTTTAACCATCATTTTTGTAGATTTCTCTGTTTGTTTTTTACCCTCCTTAAACTTGTACCGCACAAGTTCATCATACTCAACCGCGCTACGCATATTTTTACTTCATTTCAATAAAAAATGTTCAAATTGAAGTAAAATGCTTTAATTGAGCTTTAATATTATGGAATAATTATTTAAATTTGGAAAAAACAATGCAGAGACAGCAAAATCATTAAATATAAATAGTAATGCTTATTTTATAAATTGAATAAGTATTATCTCAAATACAAATAAGAAATATATGTGAAAATTTTCTACATTTACCATAAAATCAACGCTTTTAATACTGGAATATTTAAAAGTTTTAAATACAAACCAATTATATAATAATATAAATGGCAAGTTTATAAAGTTTCATCAATATCTGTTCACTAGTTTTTGCTTCAATCAGAAATGAACATCTTGTTCCAAAAACTATCTATAAATATTATATATCATATGAAGATATTGTGTTTCGCCTTAAGTATTATAAAGACCATAGTGCGTGACGGCCTCCAAACCTACTACCCAACTTACTTAACTTAGTTATTAAAATCACAACAATTTGGATTCAAAGAGTACCCATTTTTAAGTCGTGGGAAACGATTGTGTATTACTTCTATACTCTTCTAAATACCTCAAATATTCACAAAATATTATATTATTCAGCATGTATGTATTAGCAAGATATAAGTACCAACTAATAACACTCGATTCATAACTTTCACACCACAAAACAAAACAAAAGGCACACCTTTTTCTTTTGTGTAGCAAAGTTCATATTTAAGTTCGCTAAAATATTTCTTAATCACTTCCGGAAAAATACCTCTTTTATCTTACTTTGTTTCAGAGCCAAGCACAAGCTTAAACTTTGTCTTATACTTCGTCTTATGCACGAACATCAAATAGTAAATCATATAAATATTAACTGCTTGGACAGTGAACCTTAAAATATCTAGAAAAAATAAACAAAGTAACGTGCATAATTCATAATAAAAGTAACAAAGCAAAAGTTTGAGCAAATGAAAGCTTTTTGTTTCAGGTTCGTAGTAAGCGACGCTTGTGCATCATAAATAAATAAAGATCATTAAACTTCAACAAATGTCGAGAGAACTGAATTCTTTGGCCTGTTATGAGTAGTTAAGTTAGTTGGCGCCAAACACGCGAAACAGGATAAATACAGAAACATGAAACAGGACTAGAGAAAAAGGCGACAAACTAACATACACAATATTGCAAAGGAGCGAAGGCAGAGACACAAAGACATGACGCCAAATTGAAGTTATAAGAAACGGACAGACATGAAAAAGAAAAGCACACACAACAAATCAAGACAATAAAGCAGCGGAAAGCAAAGGAGAACAGGCGAAAAGGAGAAAAGGGACGCAGACAAGCCGCAAGAAAACTTTTCATAAGCATTATTAACAATTATTGTTGTTAGTTGAGTTCTTCGAGTTCTTGTCGCAAGTGGCAGGCATTCAGCCAGCCAGCCAGTCAGCTAGACGGCAAGCAAGTAAACAAACAAACCAACAAAGTGCTAGTGTATTGCTTTGCTTTCATACAACAGCAGAAGAAGTTAAAATCCTGCAAAAGTTGATAAGCAAGAAGATGCAGAAGCAGTTTGCTCCTTATGAATAAGAGTGAAAAGAAAAGAAAACCAACTTTTAGCTTAAGTTCTTAACAACACCAACACAAGGATTCTCCAAACACACACAAAGACACAAGGAATTGCAGCTGCACGCACAAGCAAAATGATGAAAGTTGCAGTTGCTGCCAACAACAACAACAACACAAGACAACGAAGGTAGACGAAATCTTTTGAATTTTTTATAATATAACAACATCGCGCGTCGAAAATGACGTTGGCTCATGCTAACAAAATGGGAAAGACATCGCTTTTTCTATTATTCCAACTAAATGGCTACTTTTGATGCATGCTGGCAGAGCAAAACGGAAGCAAAGAAGACAAAATATACAGCATGATGATGGCAACACGAAAGTTGCAATAGACAATAATTGTTATTATACTCCTGCAGCAAGAGTATATTAACTTTGTAATGAGGATTGTAACGCAGATAAGGAGGCATATAGAATACATATATTTTTGATACATGACCATCTGTCTTTTTCAGTGCAAACTCCTACTAGTGTATTGAAGATATCGGGGAAAAAAATATAAACCAGAAACTCTTTGTGTATGTCCAGGCTGTGTATATCTCAACATTATCCTGATCGGACCACTATAGTCTGTAGCTGGCATTGGAATGTTCGGCCGAAAAAAGGGTTTCTTAAAAGAAATAATTTTTTGTTCTTGAAACTAAGCAGACGAAACTTTGCAATTACGTGTTTTTGTTAATGCTTGACTATATGCCAAAGCTTTATAAGCATCCCACATGAGGGCGTGGCACTATTCCTATAAAGAAACTCTCGAAAATGACATTTATCTATAGATGAGATAGAAGATTACTTTCTTTGAGATAAACCTATATGTTTCTTATTGGAAAAAGAGGGTTTCTTCAGATCACAATAATTGAGATAACGTTTGCAAGAGTGTATAAGCTTCGGCGTAGCTGAAAACATCTTCTTTTCTGGGTGTTGTTTTCGTTGTTTGGTGTTGGTATAAAAATAAAATACGAAACCAAGTTCACTATTCACACAAATGGTCTTCATTTTGAAGTGCCGGCAAAGTTCATAAACTTGCGACAAGTGGCAAAAAAACATGATGCAAAGCCGTCGAAAATACGCCCACAGGTTCACAGCAGAAGAAGAAGTTCTCATACAGCGTACGTGAGCGTTTGACGAGTAACTTGTCTCAACTTGACTTGGTCACAAGGCGTGCACTCACTCACTTACTCGCTCACTCTTGCTTGCTTGCCAATGCACAGACGCTTCAAAACACTTTGCCAAGTTAGCGAACGCAGACGCGCGTCCGCCATGTTGAATGCACAAAGCAACTTCCGGTGTTCGCACGTTTCCCTTTTTATGATGCTGCTTTTTCAATATTTCGCTTTCTTTTCTTTGTGCGCTTTCACACACACACACACACACACACACACACACACACACACACACACACACACACTCAAATATATTGTACCCACTGCCCGAGAGTACAAGTTGAAAGCGTTGCGCGCAAAAGTTTAATTGAGAAAGTTAAGGAATTTCAATTAACTGAGGATATTTGTTATTTTTATTTCAACGTCTTCTGTTGCACGCCGCCGCCAACATTGTACGTTGTACTTTTTCGTTGGTTCATGTTCTTTTTTTTTTTTTGGCTTTCTTGTCATTCTTTTTGGGCTTTTGTTGCTGCTGTTGTTTGGTATTTTAGCCATACTTTTTGGACATTTCTTTGTGCGTCCTATACACGTATGTGTGTGTTCATATGTCTGTGCGTGCTTTGGCAAAAGTTTGAGCATGTTTGAAGTTAATATCCTATTAACGATAAGCAGCCAGTGAGTATATTATACAGCATACTCGTATAAAAACTTTAACTGTACTCAACGTACGCAGCAGCAAAAAAGTTGCCAAGTTTGATAGTTTTATTTTGGCACAAGCCTTTAATGGCGCTAATCAGTGTGCCAGACGCATGTACGCCGCTAATCGCGTTAATTTCGCTTAATTGAAACTACATCGACCGAGTTGATTGAAAAGTCAACGGCTTAGCAAATTTGTTGCATTGCGATTTGTTGCTCAGGCTCAGTTTAATACAGCAAAAGCAAAGGCTGTAGTGTTCTTCTACTTAAGCACTTCTGTGTCATCAATCAAAGTCGGTCTGCTCATTGGCTCAATAACCGCAGCGTGTATTACGTGTGTGTGTGCGCCTGTGAGCGTGTGTGAGGTGTAGCGGCCAACCGAAATCGTTAACCGCTAACGAGTTAAGTGCTGTTGTGCGACAATCGTCGCACTCAGGCAAGTCAGCTCGGCCACATTACGTGGCAAGTCGTTGCAACTGTTTACGCCAACCTATAAGCCCAACCACACAGCGCAGCCGCATCAACATTGCTGACATATACTTGATGTGTTGCTGACCAAAGGCTTCATTACACGTAAGCACTTGCTTACAGTGTGCATGCCTTTGAGCCGGCATCGAAGTTGAGTGGTCTTTAAGTGCGAAAAGCAAATCGGTTAAGTTTGTGGCTTTGAGGGCATTTAACTTCAAAGAAGTGTTTTTTTTTCTCTCAACGCGATATTGAACAAATAACCAATGAAATGGCGATGTGTTGCTTGAGAATGTCTCATTTAGTAACCTCACAAAAAGCAAACTGGAGAGCATTTAATAGATAGAGTGAAAAATGAGCTCTTAAATTGTTGGCTACGTGACTTTAGTGTTAGATAAGAATTTAGGAGGATATGCTTCTAACTAGTGTCTTATGCATATTTTCGAGTTCTTCAAATCCATAATATCTTGAAACTGTATATCTACGCTTGAAGTGAGTCCTTTGCTTGTGCACCAACGCTTGATTGATTAATGTTAATAGCAATTTTGTTCTCTTCTTCATATTAGGTGCACTTTTCTTATGGAACAGTCTTCAGTTTTATTTTAAACAAAACACCATTCTGCGAGCGAACACTTCGTAAGAAGGACAAAAGCACAAAACCACAGGTGTACATACACGAGTGCTTCAAGAACATCATCACACACGTGTAACAATTTGACAATTTACTTATATTTTTGCAATATCTTTCTTAGAACATTTCAAGGCAGATCTATTTTTTTTTTCGCCTACAAAAACCCAATGAAAATATCGCTTTAAAAAATCGAATAAAATTACCTCTCTGCCAGTCAGTAGTCAATCACTCCAAACAACCTTTGTTCCAGCAATTGACATAATGCTGTCAACTCTGGCACCTTCAGCCGGCAACAACGGAAATACCAGCAGAACAGCAACCAGCTGATGCGTACTTCCGGCATAAACAGCAATTACAGCAACAACGGAGTTAGACGATTACATCGACACAGCCGAAGACACAGACGCACACACACACACACACACACACACATACAGCAGTCTTCCATATATCAATCAAAGGTGTTGAAAATAAATGGAAAATGTGTCGAAAGTTTATCAATGGCAACACTGTCAATAATGCTGCCACAGCCGGTGTCGATATTCCTTGCTGCTTTTACTGTTTCCTGCGCAGTGCACGCCAAGGACCACGTATCAGCAGCAGTTAACGAAAATTGTAGCAGCAACTCAGGCGCATTGAATTTTTTCTTTACAGTTGCTAGCATTTTCTTTTTTTTTTTGATTTTTTCGTTCTTTTTTTTCAACTTCAATTGCTTCTGCTTGCCCTTCGACACTGCCATAAGCAAATGGTGCGTGAGAATGAAACGTAAGGTAAAGATCATGAACCCGAAATAAGTACAAAAAACAACAGTGAAAATGCGTTGAACTTTAAAAATCGATTACGGCATGACACATCAACCAAAAAGTTGTGTGCGAATAACCTGTAAAAGTGCCATTGAGTGTTGAGTCTTTGTCAATCTTTTTGCTTACAATCAATGGCACTTTATCTTACTCAATCATTCTTGCTTTATATTTGCCGAACTTTTTACTTTTGGATACTCATTACAACAAGCACAAATTAAAAACTTTTAAACGATCTGCCATAAAAACAATAATTTACAGTATGTTATAATAAATTTGAATGCTACATTGACACATGTGTGATATAGCTCTATGTAATATAGGACTATACATTATTGAGAAAATGTTCTTGATATGTAAAAAAAATTTGTAAAACCGGTTGATTCGTTTTGATTTTATTAGACAACCATTTTAACTAATAACTTTTGCATGGGTAGTTAAAAGTTTAATAATATTTCTTTTATTAATAATAAAAAAAACATTTTCATATATAAAACAAACAATTTTGATAACATCCAATTTTAAAATTTCCATTTCATTGCTAGTTTTGAAAACTACTTCACAGACGTTTTCATGGTTCCTTGGTTACAAAAGAACAAAAGAGCAATATAGCAAAATAGCAAATAAATTAAAAATAAAACTAAAGAGAGCACGCGCTGAGTGCAAAGATAAGATGCTCCTGCTGCTGCTGCTGCTGTTACACTACACAGCACAAGACTACACTTCACAAATACAATACTTCACTACACTTGACTACACTCAACGACTGTCGATTGTCGGTTTACGTTTTTCGGTTTTTTCGTTTGGTTTGCACTTGTGAGCTATTTTCGACACTGAATTCTCCAGTGTTTTACTTTGGTCAAGTATGATTGGAATTTTATTTCAACGAAGACACCAAAAAAAAAGCAAATAATACAAATATTGTCTGACCAAAAGTAACGAAAATCGAGACAAGCAACAAAAAATGGCAAACACGTTTTTGTATACGAAATACTCTAGTAACAAGGAAAAGCTCAAGTGGCCACTGACAGAAGTAAGAAGAATCAGAGCAGCGTGCACACAAAAGAGAGTAAAAGAGATAGCGCGACAGACAGTAAGTGAAGAACATAGTGGTTTGCTTACTTGCCTTGCTAACTAACTCAACGATGGGTTTGACTTTCGATCAGCGATGAAAGTGGCTAACAACAACAACTAGAGCAACAAATTGCCAACTACAATAATCAATGAAAATTGACCAAAGTAGCAGCGCAGCACACTTGGTTACACAATATTTTCTGGTCTAATAAGAAAAGCCAAAGTCAAATCCAAAAGCAAGAGCAAATTGTTTAGTACGCAATATTATACATTAATTTATGTACATGCGTGTGTGTGTGTGTGTGTGCATGTGGGAATTTTTGCTGTCAAATATGTGTTTTTTTTACGCCCAAGGAAGCATTTTCAGCAGCAAGTTGAGAATCAATAAACTAGTCACGTTTGTGTAACACTGAGACCGGAAACACAAAAGCAAACCGGAAGGAAACATCATGCGTACATAGACGTTTCGACTCGATTGCAAGTACAAATACATACAAACATATATTGCTCTCATCATCAGCACACAATTTGTACGTACATAACATATAAATTTGTTTACGCATTCGTATATGCATTAATGAAGTTCCAAACGGGCCAAATGCCAAAAGAATACTTAATTTGTGTGCATGTGTGTGTTTGTGTGTGTGTGTGCGTCCGTAAGCGATAAATATCAAAATGGCGCTAATTGAAAATTAGCTTGTTATCATGCAATTATCTAGAGGTTTTTGCGCATAGGAAATTCAATTTAGCAATGCAGATAAGCCAAGTTGTTGAGTGAAAGCATGAAGGAAATAAATAATGTATAAATTTATTCATTCACTGTAAGCAAGATGACTTGATTGATTCTTGATAATCAACGCATACCGTTAAGTGTAGCAGTAAAGATTGTATTTATTAGATATACACACTAACCTACACATGGACTACGCCCCACAATAGTTATATTTCTGAATTCATTACATTTCACAAAAAAAGACTTTCATGTTGACATATTTTTTAATAAACTTCAAATTCGCATACGAAGTTCATCCAAATATTTTGACAGCATGCATTTTTCCAAAAATTTAAACAAAACAAACTGTATACAAAATGTTGACAGAGAACGTGCAAAAAAAACCAAACGAATTATAATACATTTCGGCTATAAATGCAAACAAATACGGTTCCTATAAATGGTATACGAGTTGTAATCTTTATAAGGATTTGTATACTTGGAACGCTCAATTTTGAAGAAATTTGTGATAGCAGACAATATCATGATGAGATTTAGGCGCATACGGACTTCTCATTGGTTCATGAATTTGGAGGAGGTTTAATTATAGCATAAAAATGAATACCAGACGAACTGTCATTTTAACTTGTCTAATGAATCATCAACATTAGACAAGTTATAGTAACGGTTTGTTTGATGTTAATTTTTAAATATTTATAATTAAACCTCCTCTAAATTCATGAACCAATGAGAAGTTTAAGTCACATAGATGTTAAATTAACAAAGTTCATGATAAAAGCAATGTACCCTTGATGTGTGCTTGAGAAACATAAAAATATATAAATTTTTCCACATTGTCAAGTAAAAACAATTGCGAAATAAATGCCACAAACAATTGGCAATATATTGCCGGCAACACAGACATGACAACAAGCACGACATAAATTAAAACAAACAAAAACGGACGAAAAACAGAACAAAAGTTGTAAATAAAAACAAAAAAAGAACCTAAATGCCAAAAAACAAAAGCTTGATGGATGCAAAAAGTGTTGGTTGAAATAATGCAATGAAGTAGAAGAAGACAGTTTCAGCATTTAAGAGAAGTTCAACCAAAGGACTCCACCACGTTTTGGTGCCAATGCCTTAAGATCAAAACTATCCATACTAAGTGATCCGTTTTGGTCTTCAAAATACCACACATATTTGTTGAAAAAATAGATCATGTTGTAAAGTACGTTCCCATATCAATAAACGCAAGCAACTTTTAAGATAAGCCCACAAGTATGCAACGTTTTTGTGTTCAATCAGACGGCAATTTACAAACTTTGAGGAAGATATTCAAACTTTTTTTAAGTACCTTTCCTTAGTAACAAAAACTTCTGAAATGAAAATGTTCTATAAATCATAAAGCTATCAAAACTACATGTACTCTGACAGTTTATTGATGATACATCAAATAGAAAATTCACGACATTGCAAGCGAACAAGCGAAAATCAAATTTTCTTCATATTCAATAATAAAAAAGAAAAAAATTTGTACAATTTTCGTGCTTGAAACTCGTTAACATGTTTCACATAAACCAATGAAAAAGACAACACTAAAAGCCATGTCCCACTGGCGCCATTTCATCATAATTTCATCGTCAGCACTCAAAATCGAGTGCTCGCCATTGACTCGTTGGCACGTGTGGCGCCACCAGCAGTAAAGGCAACAAACTGCAGTTAAACGATTTATATTTTGCAACATTATTGTAAAGAACGAGTGAATAGGCGATGAAATAGCTGTCGAATGTGCGCGACTTCCGTAACTCAACTCAATTATCAAACACTCGTGTATTGCCACAGAGGCACAGATAGATAGATAGATAGATAGACAGATAGACTGAAAGACAGACAGATAGACAAACGTAGAGCCGATTGAATGGACATGTTACCAACGAGCGAACGAACGTGTGTACATGAAGAAGTCTCGCATGTATGTACAAATATTTTGGCATATTTTTGGCATTGAACGTACGCAAAACATAACAATCTGTGATGATGATGATGTGTTGGCAGCACAGCACAGCAACAGCCAAACAGGACACACATACAAGCCCACACAAACCAAGCCGTCAGACTGACTGAGTGTTGGTGAACTTTGGCGGAGGTGAAGCTATGAAAAACGTTGAATGGAACATGTGCAGCGCACTTTTGCGGAAATGGATTTTTGATTGAGTGCACAATAAAATGTAAAATGTTCGCTTTATGCTTGCAACAAAATCGAAATGGGTTTGAGTCGAAGTTTGTACAAATGAATTTAGCAATCAATATGACTGCCGCTCAACTCGTGCATATTTGTGCGTTTGTTTATACATAAATATAAAAGAGAAATTGTTGCAAAATAAAATACACACACACACACACACGCACAAACACATGGACAACGAGAAATTATTGCAAATTGACCGCCGGCACACGTGAATTTTTATTACTAACATTCAGACAAACGCCCGTTTTTTGAGTTAATAATGTCTGTGTGCTTATACCCTGCACATAGAGTGGGTCTGATTGTTTAATATCAAAAGTATGTAACGCATAGAAGAAGAGGACTAAATCGCCATACATATTGTTCCGGATCAAAATCGATTGAGCACTGTCTATCCGTCTGTCCATCCGTTTTTACCAATTATCTCTATTACTACAAGAGCTAGAGATTTGAAATTTAGTGTGTAGACTTGTGAGGTTCGACATTCGTTCAAGTTTGTCTGGTTTTATGCCACGCTACTCTTTCCCGCCCAAACAGTACCGTTAACTTTTTCAAACGGCCCCACAAAATGACGCACAATAATTTTCCCTTCCAATCTTACCCCTTAAATAGTGTTTTGTTTTTTTTTTTAATTTTATATTATTATTATTAAATATGAGGAACGAACCTAAAATTTCGTGCAGAGGTTCAGTAAACACACCTCTTTAAGACCGTATACCATAAAATTCCTCACTCCAGAATCTGGCATCCAGTTTAATATTAGATTTGGAGCGTGGCATGGCCTGCCATATGTGCAGGACTTAATATTGTCGACCGGACTTACTGTTTTTTATTTATTCACTTTTTTTGTTGTTAATTTTTTGGTTTTTTTTATGTTTTGTATCAAACACGCTTGGCCGAATGGTCTGCTTTTAATTTGAGTGGAAACTTCCAATTTATTTGATTCAATATTGACGCCTACACCAACGGCGGCCAATTTATTTCATTATAATTCCTTTTTCCATTCATTCATTCGTTCGTTCGTTCGTTTGTGCGGAGCCAATTTATTGCCAATATAATCAAATGAAAAATATCGCCAACGAATTGCAAATGCATTGAGAATTATTGCCAAATGAAAATTATGTTGCTTTTTTTTGTCAATCGAGCCCTCTCTCTTACACTTTCGCTATCTCACGCTCATTCACCATTTTGGCCATGGGTTTTATAATTGGAATTTATGGTCAATGGAAAATATAAAACCAACATATTTTTTTTGTTGCTAATAAAAACTTTTATGCAAAAATCACAAATACAAGTAACCGAAAACCAGTGACTTCAAAAAAAGAACCCCCCGAAAAGGAGCCACAAAACAACGTCAGAGTTGCTAAATTTTGATGCTTCAATTGAGTTTCAATTTATATCGAATTTCCCTGTTGGCAAAGCAACCGAATGCAGACAATCTACAGACACCGACCGATATCGAGTTTGAGACTTTCTCGGACAGACAAATTGAAAGACATTTCACCATTTTCAACTTGTACAAACATGGCGAGCCACGAAGTAATGCCGTGCACCGCACACCGCCGACCCATTTCGCAGTCACCAGTGCGATAATCGAATTCAAAAGGAGCAACTATCATCGTATTGACAAAAGATGAGATGAGCATTTGTCTTGAGTGACTCGTTTGCTTTTATTCAAAGTCAGACAGTTGAATATGCTTGAATAGTTACAAGAACGTATAGATGGCTAAATGCATGGTTCGTTGGTTGGAGCAGTGCAGGCTGTCTATTCTTGTCTAAACAGACGCCGACACTAACTACGTCTAGTGAGGCAACAGCGTGGCAATGACAATCCAATGAAAGCCGCAGAGACTGTCGACATGGGAGGTTCAAAACGTTATTCAAGACCAAAGTTCACTCAGCACAAGTCAACTAGAAAAATTGCTAATGCAAGCGCAGCAATAAAATAAAAACTTTTTCTTTGCCATTTGTTATTTTAAGCAAGCAAATAGCAAAACTAAAATAAACAACATTTTCCGCATGAATTTAAAATAATGTCGTAGCCATGCTCAGACTCAGACATTGTACAATTTGTTGAGTGCAATTATATAAATTTTATTGAATGAGTTCAATAAGGAAGTAAGCAAATGATGAAGAAATACGAAAACAAAGTTATGAAATCAAAAGATTAATAAAAAAACCTCCTCCGAAAGAAAATAACTTAGGTGTCAGCTTAATACTCTTATGTCTCGAAGCGCCAAAAGCCACAAACAGCATTCTAACATATAAGCATATAAGTAAAGACAAGTAAAGACAGCACGGCTTAAAAAGCAGTCCTGAAACTATTAAAGAAACTGCAGTCCAAAGTGTTCTAAATTGGAATACCTTCGAAACATCTAGTCAATTTTATTTGATCTTGAATGCCAAGTCAGCGATATACCATACATGATTTTTCCATCTCAAAAAACGAACGCACAAATCACATTTGAAACACTTTTTACCAGGGACTACTTCATCTAGCTGGTGATGATGAGGAATCATATTAAATACAGGAGAGGGAACCCTTGAATAAACTTCTTATTGAAAGAAATAAGGAAGAATTTTAAATTTCACTTTTATAAATTCGAAAATCGATGTGTTCATACAGATGACTTTAATTTCGACTGCCACGCCTCTTTTTAAATGTTGTACACATTTTAGATGTGCAATAAGCTAAAATACTGTATAATAAATATCTTGATAGTACAGACATTAATCAAATCAATACTGAAAACTCAAATAAAGCAAAAATTCAAATTAGTTTTGTTTATCTGAAATATGCAATATTAACATAATTTTTCATTTTGTCAAACAAATACATTTGCATAATGGCATAAACAGACAAAGAAGACTTAATCCAAAATGAAATAAACAATTCGTTCAGAACGTTTTTTGCTGGCAAACAAGCGCCGAAGAAATTGAGAGACAGTGACACCATTCAGCGATCTCATTTTGTTTTTGCTACGAAATTTTGCTATAAATACCCAACGGGCCATAAGATCTTTTTAGTATTATTTTGTAAACGATGCAGTTGCTTCAAGCTATCTTAGGTGCGTAGAAATGAAAAGGTTCTGTCATAAAAAACGTAACGCGGATTTAACTATTTTTAGTTTTACATTTTGAGATGCATTAATATATTTGAAGAATAAAGTGTAGTAAAGTGGCTTGTGTCATGCCTTCAGGTATGTGTCGCCTGTGCCCGCCGGTCGACTAAAAGGAAAGTGTAAACTTTATTAGTGTGTTGTTTGTGTCTTGCCAAGTGCCAAATTTAATGTGCCATAAAAAGGATATTCTGTGAACCATTTTCCACGAAATGCGCGCAGCTGTAAAACCATGAATAAAGTGTACTTAAACCCAAAAACCTTCTGGCAGACGCCAAAATGTATGCTTAAACAATATGGAAATCTCAGCTCAAGACCAAAAAGAATAAAGAGCACAAGAAGCAGAAAATTCGGCGGCGCTCTGCTAATGAGGATCGCCGCAGCAAAGTGCGACAGGATCAAAGTCATAAATCTGCAAAGTGGGAATTATGGATTTTTATGACACCCCACGCGGAATTTTGCACGCTGGGCCAGGTAAGTCACGCGTCTACCTGTGCAGCGTGCAACTATATAAGCACACATGCCGCCCAGGCATACGCAACAGTTACCCACTGTACGGCAACGTGTGTAGAACAAAATTTAGTAAATACAAACAAGAAGATTATCAACATAGGACAAATAACAAGTAAATTCAAATCGTTAGCAAAGATGAAAAACAAATCGGAAACAAAACATCAACTATACAAACATAATAAGGAGTCCAAAAATCAGAAGAAAGTCAAAAAGTTGCTCAAACATAAACTTAAAATGCAAAGAAATGCGCCAAGGATAACGTTTCCCTACAAATTGTTTCTCTATCGTCAGGAGTTGCGACGCGCCAATGTCGATTTCTCATATTTGCGTCTCACCAAAGCGAAAATCATGCTAACCGATGAGCTCATAACAAAGAACATGCGTCACTTCAAAGTCTGCACAGTCGATGAGCTAAAGAACCTCAGTCGTGAGGTGCAATTCAAGAAACGTTTGACAACACAAGTGCAACGCTTGGAACAATTTCACTCGATGGGCTTGAAGGACGTTGTGCTCAATGGCAAGAAAATGGTGCTCTGACAAGGCAAACGACAAACGGCAGTCGGAAATGGAAATGCATACGTTTACAACACACTCAATGAGCCAATTGCTTTTGACACTGCAAACAGAAATTACAATAGCATATTTTAAGCTAAGAATGATAGATCTTCAACACACTTTTACACATGCCAAATATTTTGTACTGTAATGTTTTATAAAATAAAAATTACAAACAAAAAAGAAATGCACAACCCACTGTTTTATTTGAAACAACCTTTTTGCCACCAAAAGTAAACCTTAGTAATTTGAAGAGTTTTCCTTTCTAACAGTTGTGTCCACAATCTGTCTTTGCCTTGGCGATGCTGAGGTTCTGCTGACCAACACAAATGAAACTGCCAACAATGAACTACAAAAGGCAACAAACATTATCGGCGAGACGACGCTGAGCATAGATCTGAATTTCAAATCGACAACACCGTCCCATGCCAACAACACAATAGCAACAACAACGACCACAACTAAGCCAGCGACAGACGACTTGCCGCAAGCCAAAAGCAATGATTCCACCACTCAAGAGTCTGAAGAGCGCGCCAAAGAGATGGACAAAGTCAAGCCAGAGTTTGAGGACAATGATTATGCCTTTCTGAGCGATAGAATACCCGATTTGCCAGAAGACGAGTATATCGACTTGGACGGTGACTCAACGCCACTGCACTTTCTCAAGCGCACAAGTGAGAAGCAAGAGGTGAGCCATGCCACAATTTGTTTGCATAAAATATGAGTTTGAGTTCGTTTCCTTTCTATAAAACAATAGCAAACACAGACGAACCGCAAAGGCGGCGCCGTTTATATCACCATACCCATCTACATAAGCATGGCGGAGAAGTTTCCGCTTGCGATCACCATTGGCGGTCGCGAGGTGCCACTGAACACGCCACAAGTGACCGATAATGTGAGCGCAGTGAAGTCACCACAGCCACTGCCGCAGACCACGCCCACGAAGGCGCCCAACTCGCACTTCAATCGACTGCTGGATCATGTCGCAACGCCTAAAAGACGCACGACTAATCGCCACCGCAGCAGCGTGAGGAGCAAGATTTATGCGCGCAAGGATCGCAACTCGCCCGTGATCTATGCGCCGCTGGAGTACTTCAAGACCCGCGCACGTGCGAGCGGCCGTACAGTGGGCAAATATTTTTAACATTTTGAATTCTTTTTTAATATAATATAAAATTAAAATAATAAAATAAATAAAATTTTAAATTAAAAAGACATGTTATTCGTGCACAACAACGACGCCATTGTTGTTGGCCTCGGTCGGCTTCGCTGCTTGCAACGCTGCGGGCGTTGCAGCAGTTTCAGTTGCAGGCTTTTCGCCCACAGAGTCTGGCTTGGCAGCAGTTTCCACACTTGCCTCAGGCGCTTTAGTGCCGCCTTCCTTTTCGGCTGACACAGGCACTTCAACGGCAGCGGCCGCCAGACCCTCGGGTTTGTCACTGGCCGCTGCAGGCGCAGCAGCAACCGTTGCCGCCTCCTCCTCTTCATCATCGTCATCGTCAATGTAACGCTCGATGGTCTGTTGTATGAAGTGTTCGAAGAGCTGGAAATATTGTAGCGCATTGTTGGCCACCTGCTCGGTGGGCAAACCGGTGGTCACCTTCTTGAGCGCATCACGTATCTGCACTAAAACGCTCGATTTCCGTGTGGGCGACACGGTGCCTGTGGGCGCAATTGTTGTCTCTGGCACTTTATCCACAGCGGTGGCCGGCTCCTCTGCCTGCTGCTCGGCAGTCGGCGCTTTTTCACTGCTTGGTTTTTCACTTGGCGCTTCAGCATCACGACGTCTTCTGCTTAACTCATCGTCATCTTCATCACCGTCACCATCATCCTCATCCGAGTCCTCACTCGACTCAGCCGCCTGTTGCGCGGCATAGCCATTCTGTGCCGCAACTTCATCAGCGCCTTCATCATCCTCGTCAGAGTCCTCGCTAGAGCCTTCATCATCCGTTGCCTGACGTGCGTGCCGTTCAACATGTGTCTTAGCAATGTCATGCTCATGCGTCGCACGCTGCTTAATTGAGGCGCCCGCAACTGCATTCAGCGCGCATACCAGCATAAGCAGTACTGCAAAGTAAGCGAAGGAAAAACTGCATTCAAGCGGTGCTCAAAGCACATGCACTCAAGCGACACTCACCCAAACTGCAGGCGACGACGTGTTTGACCATGTTTGTATTGAAATGCGTTCGTCTTTTATTATGATTGTTTAAACCTTTTGGCGAGCTTCCTTTATTTCGTGCACGTTCGTCAATTTGGCATACGCGCAGTTTTGCGGTCTTTATGAGCGAAACCAGCGTTGGCTTTCGCTTTTTATAGCCAAACGCACAAATGTATCTGTGGAACAGCTGCGCTGGAGCGCCGGAGCGCCGACACCAAAAATGAAAGTAACGCACAATAAGCACACAAAATTTCTTTTATGTCTTACAATAAATGCTGAGAGCGGCATTTCTTTTTTTTTTTCTTTTTTTTGGTATAAGGCATGAGCGGTTTGAACCAATCGATCTTCTCGCTTCTTCAACCAAATGAAGTTGCATATTTTTCTGGGACCATATTTCGGTCATTTGGTTACTCGCGCGAGCGTCACTTTCTGGAACATTAGTTGAACTTTTTGTCTTGTTTTTTTTTGTTTTTTTTTTTGTTTACTCTTCTTTTGTTTATTCTTTCAAAAGAAACCGAAATCATTTATTTAAATTTGTGTTAACTTTTTCTCAAAACTATTCAACATCGTGCCAAACAACGGTGTTCAACACCCGCCGAACGGCTTTGTTTGTTTTATAAGTTAACAGCTTTTTAGCTGATTTAGCTTGATTTGTGTTATGTTATGGTTTTTTCCTTTCTTTTGTTGACAAATCCACAAACATTTCTTTCGCTCAATAACAACTTGGGTACTCATCAAGTCTTAAGTCGTTCATAATTAAAGTGTTCAGCTTCTGGCGCCTTTCTTTCTTGGTTACTTAAGTCAGTAATCATAGATCATATACAAAAGGATTGCAGGCATGTCTCATTAATTTAATTAATTTATATTCATACACTTTAATGAGACTCAAATCTCGTTAGTCGTCCCCAAAACAACAAATCATGCAAACTGACTTTCAATACATTACATAAACTTCAGTTGAAGATCACTAATGAAGTTCGTAACTTTCTTCCTACTAAACAGACTTTCTTCTTCGGACAGTTTTTTTATAGTTTGTTTCGTTCGATTTATGAGAAACGTTGTATTTTTATGATCCTAATTAAAAAATCAATAGCAGACAGTCAAGCATCTATGTATGTATGTGTGTATGTGCATGTGTTAGTGACATACTAATACAGATTAAAGTGCATTAACCTTTTGTTTGAATGCTGACAAAACTGTCTATTTAAACTAACATGATCATGAATAATTTAACAGCAGCAGAGTGAAAGAGAAAAAAACAACGCCTGACTAAAAAAAAAAACAATTTTTTTATGACGTGATTAAGCCATGATTGACGTGATTTATACGTCGGTGCAAACAAAAAAGTTTATCACTTTTAGATAAAAAAAAAACATAATAACAAAAGTCTTTCTCAAATTGTATTTTTCGCTTTTTATATTTCGGGGATTAATTTTCGGGAAACATAATATTTCGCATATATTATTTCCTAATAGAAAAGATTCAGTTAAAAATCTAAAAATCCAAGAGATTTCTGCAAATGTCTTAACTTAATTTAAGCCCATCATAAATAAAACTCAATTATTCCACAAAAATCATGTATCATTTTGTTATTTACGTAGAAAAACGGGATCATCTTCATAAGTAAATTCATTGGGATCATACATAGTTCGTGCTGTACCAGCAGCAACACCAGGCATTCCTCTGGGACCCGGTGATCCAGGCGGACCTCTTGGACCCGCAGAGCCCACAGCACCTGTAAATCCTCTCGGTCCACGGCGACCATTTTCACCGGGTGGCCCACGTGCACCTGATCTACCATCGTGTCCGCGATCACCGGGTCGGCCAGTAGGACCAATGTCACCAACATCACCAGTGGGTCCTTTTTCGCCCACATCGCCGTCAGGACCGGGTGCACCATTAGGGCCTGGTAAGCCAGGTGGCCCAGGCGGACAGTTGCAACCGCCGCCAAATTGACCGAACTGACGCATTGTATTGTAGGATGAATCGATGCCAGTCGAGATGTACTGACTGGCGACGGATGATTGCCAACACAAGATCAGCGCTGGAATAGTTTTATTTTAGAGAAGAAAATACAAAAAAAAAAAGAAAACTCACTCACGGATAAATAATGTTAACTGTTTCATGTCGAACTAAGAAATGCCTTGACTTTGGGTACAGTTTGAGGTATTTATACCCTGGGAGAAATGTTCTCGAACTGTCCATTAAATGTCACAATTTTATAGCTTCGTATAAAGCAGTTAAAATAATGAAACTGTTTTAAATGCAGTTGTCGTTAAAGGTTTATAGATTTAACCAACAACAAGATGGGTCATAAAAGGTCAGAGTTCGGAAAAACTAATTACCAATTAAAGGCTATAAAAAATTTGAGATTCGAACTTGAAAAATTCTATAAAAGAGGCTGACCGACACAAAATCGCTTCAGACTGATTTCAAAAATGAAACTGCTGTTGCTCATCATACTGAACTGTGCGTAAGGCTCGATTATTTCTGAAAGGAATATACCGAATAAACTATGAAATTAACATTGCAGCTCTACTGCTCTGCCATGCCAGCGGTGCAAGCGAAACGCTTAAGGATCCCGACGAAGTCGAAGCACATAAAGAACTCGACGGAGATGATGCTCCTAACGTACACGAAAAGGGCGAGACTCGTCAGGAACGCGCTTTGCTAGGCAACCGTAATCGAAACACGGCACTGCAGGCGAATCTCTACCAGAGCATGCCACAATGCATATGCACGCCAGGTCCGAGAGGGAACACTGGCGAGGCTGGCGCACCGGGACTGAAGGGTCCACGCGGCGATCCTGGGATTAAAGGTCCCAAAGGACCGATAGGGCCAGCAGGTCCACCTGGCCTACCAGGAGAACTCGGCCGAGACGGACCCATCGGACCACCTGGTATGCCGGGAGCGCGCGGTAGACGCGGTTTTCCAGGCGGTCGTGGTGTTAATGGACCAATGGGCGTTCAGGGTTATCCAGGCCCACCTGGACCGCAGGGTCCACCGGGTGTAGCCACACCGACAACGTCAACCACAACGACTACCACAACAACAACTACAACGGTAGCACCACCCGCTGGCGGCGGTTAGGATGGCGGCACAGGTAGAATTACATCACTTCAAACAGTACAAGAGAGTGCGGATGGCTCACATGTGTTGACAATGACGCAGACAAATGTCGTTAAGCCGGTGGTGGCGATAGTGCCGCCGCCATTTGTATCGCTGCTGGCAACAACAACAACAACAACAACAACAACAGCACCAATAGTTCCACCATATGAAGGGGTGTCATTGGTTGTAGTCTTAGATAATGTAGAAGCTGAGCAGGACATGAGCATGGAAGCCGATTATTCAATAAATGAATATAACAACAACGGTAACAGTTATGCACATCTGTATCTCTTTCGAGAGTGAAGTGATGTATTCTATTTGTGCGTGTTAAGCCCGAATTAATAAAGAATTGAACAACTGACTTTGACTTAACAAACATAATCGTTTTAATCTGCTCGTAGAAGCGTTTTCAGCAGATTAAGTACAAGATTGAGAAAGAGAAGGCAGAAAAAACAACAAACACAAGAACAACAAAAAAAAGTTACTCGTTGTCAGAAAACAAACTTTTTCATTTGACCTAATTTAGAACCGGCTTAATTGAGATACAATAAAACCGTTTATTTGCTCAAATTATTATGAAGATTCAAGCAACCAAACAACAAACGAAAGCAACATGATTCTAGGAATCAAAAGAGGGTGTCAGACAACAACAACAACAACAACAGCAACGAGAACAACAACAGAGACAAATCAAAATGCATAAAATTTCACCAAAACATCAACAAACAACTTCGCGTACTTTCGACATGGAAATACGCAGCAACACAAACATGATTATGATGACGATGATGAGCAGGCACGTTGAGTAGCAGACCGGGTGTTAATTACCAAGAAACCGGTAAATCCCTCTGCACGCTCAGAGCAAAAACTTACGCGTTACTTAAGACACGCGCGCAATCATGAGATGAGCTCAGTTCGACTGCAGATGCGCAGCTGTTAAGTCCGAGAGTTGCCGCAGTTAACCAAGGAATACACATACATACATACATAAGCACATATATATATATATCAAGAACCGCAAAGAAACGAGTGAACATGAAACTGTGCCAAGTAACTTTCGTTGTAGGTAAGTACGCGCAGTAACAAAAGAAAATCAGGCTATCGACGCAGCGCAGGTACACAACAACACGAATGATTTTGTTTTTGTAAATTTTACAGTTGCTCTGCTGCTGTTGGCAGCAATGCAAATTGAGGCCAAACGCGGTCGCAAGCATAAGCATCATCACGGTGGCGACAGTGGCGAATCGCGTAAAACAAAGACCAAAACAAAGTGGTCGACGTCCACCGATTTGGGCAGCAGCGCAACAAATTCCATGGTTGCTACCGAAGAGCACGGCTACTATGTGAAACGCACCTTTCTGCCATTGAATGCCACCGAGCGCAGCCTGCGCAGTCCACCCTTTCTGGCGATACCAATTGCCTGGTTTAGCTGCGATGGCAACGCTGCCTGTCAGAAGGGCAACACTGGCGCTATAAATGGCGCCTCAAATGCACTAAGTGAGGGCTTTCTCTGCGATGATGATTGCGTGGAGCCCTATGCACCTATTTGTGGCAAGACGAGCAGCGAAGTTGCAGTTTTCTACAACAAATGCAAATTGAATGTGGCCAAGTGTCGCACACATGGTCTCTGGTCTGATTTGGCTTACGAGGAATGCCAGAAGACTTATCCCAAGGAGACTGAGTACACGGATAAAAAATTCCGTGCATCGCCATACTTTAGGGATAACAGCACACAGTTAGAAACGACAGATTGCGCACACAAAAAGCCAGAAGAGGACAACAGCAGCGACAGCTCCGAAGAGAACACACAGGACACCAAGAAGTCAACAAAGCCACTAAATTTAACTGAGAAAGTTGCAGCTCAGCCAACGGCGGCGCCTATGTCAGCTAATGACAAAGCAGCGCTGGCCGCTTTGGATGAGATCAGCAACAAGCTAAGCGAGGCTGAGGGCAAACCGAAGCAGCAACAACAACAGCAACCGCAGAATGTTAAAGCCCAAAACGACAAGAATCGTTTAAAGTATGAGATTGCAAATTAAGATACATTTTTAACATTAGTAAATTATTGAAAAATATACAAAATATAATAACAAAATTTTTAAATGGTTAATAATATTTTTTATGGCGGGCTAAAAGTCTTAAAAAACAACAAATATTTGGTATACGAAATCAAAATTTAATGAACACTTTCTATGATTCTTGTCATAAAATTCAATTTACTTACCTTATTATCAGATCGGATCTAGACCGCTTGTGATGCTGTGTCTGTAAAAAAAAAAGAGAGAAAAAGGTTTTTTAATATTATTACATGAAAGCGAACGATTATTTTTAACGTGAAGAACAACAAGCTTTATACACGCCCACCTGTGAATTCTTTATTACAAGAAGTTTATTTAAAAGCGTTCAAAGCGTCAACAATGCCCAACAAGAGTTCATTGAACCCATGTCATAGTCATAAATGAGCCGCATGATTGACGAAAAATCAAACAAGTTCTATAAATTGATTAATGGTGAGAGATAAAATGAACCTAAGTATTTGTAGGTCAATAGTGAAATAAAGTAATAAAACAGAAATTATACACAAAAAGACATGTCAAAATCAAGAGGAACACCAATTGACGGATGCAACATGTCGCCGACGTCAACGTTGGCGATGACGGCGACAGCGGCGCTATAAAAGTAGAAGTAACTGCAGGGAATGCGTTCAGAACGATTCTACGCCAATGGGGTACACAAGTCTCACATTGGCACTGTTGCTGCTGTGCCTCCACGCAAGTGGTAAGTAATAGATCAACATAAAGTATTTTGTTTTTTATTTAAACCTTATATTTCTATAACCATAAAGCATTCCTAGCAGAGCCCACCACAACAATAAAACCAATAGATGAAGTACACACCGAGAAATCGGCAAAGAACGAGCTTGTAAAACCGGCGTTAACGCCAGAAAGTCGTAGCAACGTGGATAACGCGTCAGAAGAAGATCTCGATGGACGCAGCGCCTACATAAACAATCGTTATGTTGCCGATGAAGATATGGACGAAGATATTGAACAAAATCAACCGTTATACGAAATATTACAAAAGCAAATGGAGCACGTTCTAGCGGCAACGGGACCAGATGTGCCCCACTATGCCATGGCGAGTGGCGATGACAACACAAGTGACGAGCTGAAGCATGACAGCTTGCAACGACCGCCCAACAAACCCAGTTTCGAGCTGCAAAACGAAGAAGAAGATGTTGATGATTATCCCGAAGATGAACTAGACGGTGAGGATATCGATGGACAGGAGCCGACATCACAGGAAGATAGTGGGGAGACAGCGCCACAGAGCACAACAACTTCGACAAACAAACCAAAAACAACAAAACGTAAACACACCGTTATCATCATGAGATCAACCAAGGCGCCCCATCGGGTCAAAACGACATCGACAACATCAGCAACAACAAAAAGCGCAACGGCAACAACAAAGACAACAACAACAACAGAATTACCCACAACTACAACAAGCACAACTTCAACAACTACAACTGAGCGACCTATCACCAGTAGCAGCACCACCTCCACACTACCTCCAACAACAACAACAAGATCGACAACGACAACAACGACACATAAACCAAAACAACAACCACCCATACCAGCCAATTCAATTTATCCGATCAATACAGATGTCTACAACCATAAACGACGCATTATATTCAAGACCATCTCAACTGGCTCACAATTTGTACATTCGCCCGTCGGTGATCTAATGATAAAATTCTCCATTGGTCTCGCCAAACCGCCACCAGCACACCTAGCAGCGCGTTCAAGTGCTTCGGTCAACGAGGCATTAAAGACACTCTCAGGTAATCTAATTAAGCAGCTAAACGCAAACGCGCTCCATAAGAAACACAAACGTGTAAAGAAGTCACACAATGGCGAGAAAATATATTAGTACAAAAGTACATATATTGTTTTTTTTTACTTGTTCACAAGTACAACATTTATCGTTATATCTTTTCAACAATTAAAAGCTATTATAAGTCCATTGAGTTACTACGATTGCGAACAAAATAGATATGTAGTGAAGACACCTGACTTTGGAAGATACATGAAGGTCACATAGTACAACAGTTGTGTCTTTCAGTACATGTTTGAATATGTTTGATGTATAAAAATGTTTAAAGCTGCCGTGTTTACATGGAAATAAGTTGACTTAGTATTGTAATTGTTCAACGCTCTGGCCAGAACTTAAGCGCAATGAGTGGCATTGTAACGCCCGTGACGACACATGAAATTAGATTAACACTGTGGTTGTCCAGTATACGTAAACCACCAATGTGACGCACATTCTTGCCGGGAGATTCAACAATCTTGCCATTCTCATCCACACCGGAGAACTGTAATGTTGCACCAAGCAATGAATCAAGCAGCGAACCAAATAAGCCGGCAACTCCGCCTATTATAATAATTGGCCACTGCTCCGGACTGACCAACATCATTCTTGATTCCACTGTCACACACAATGTCAAATAGTAGCTAAGACCCACCAGCAGGCCGCCAAGCAGGCTGACCAATAGACCGATTAATGAAACGCCACCATTTGTTCCACGTGGTACGCGCTTCAAAGTGGTTAACATGTAGGGATCACGTTGCGAGAGTACACTTCCCAATTCACTAGCCCAAGTATCACCATTACAACATGCAAAAGAGCCTGTGTGTTAAAACTTTCATTAGGACATCAAGTCTTTGACGAACATCATTGTTTACTCACTCATAACAGCAACACAGAGCCAACTAGAGCGATACTCCTTGACAAAATCAATGGCACGTTCGCCACTACCACAATCGATGAGATAAAGTATAGCCAACTGTGTGGCCATGCCAGCATTACAGAGTACCTGCACCCAGTTACGTTGACCCTCGCCCTCTTTGAAGTCTTTTTCAAATTTACGCTTAAGATGTGCGCGAAACTTTGTGGCGCGAGAGGAACTAAAGAAAAATGTTGCCAAGCTGATAAAGAATGGATGGCTGGCTATGGACAGTATGAAGGCTACAAAAATGCCCAAAGCTGCACCAGATTTGTTGACCGATTTGCGTCGCAACGCCACTACCATCAATGTTAGCGGCGCAAGAGTAGAGAACAACCATCGCGTTGGCGGAATAACACGAGATTCTAAAAAGAAGCTAGCAACGCATTAAAGGTTAGATTCTAGCGATGAACGCATAATCAAACATACCTTCGAAATTGTTACTCCAAAATTTCGAGAATGCAACATTACCCAACCACATGAACAGCGAAAGCGGTATAGAAAGGCCGCAGAAGAGCACCGGCATCCAATCAGTTGTCGCCATGTTCACCTTGATATTATGAATACAGGGTGTGGCTATTTCGATTCGGTCATACAATGAATCGCAGAACTTTCTCTTTGTCTAAATGTTTGGACGTAGAAAGCTTGTAGAGTGCCTCTCGAGGAACGAGGCGCCAAACACGTTCAACGGACCACTGTCCACTGTCAGCCGACTCTAAAACATTTAAAATCTGCAACCAACGCGTATGTTTGCTGGTGATACTTAAGCTCATGGGCTACTTCAATATTGAAGTAAAAATTCCAAGAGTCGTAATAAGTGTTGAAAAGTGATTTTATTCTGTACAGCAGAAAAGAGCCTAATAGCAGCTGTAAGCCGAATGATAATTTAACTAAGCTCTGACTTCTAGCCGAAGTATTGGGGAGTTGCAAACAAACATACGCTTATCTAATGTTTAGACTAAAAGGCTCAAAAGGTCAATGAAACACAGCCAGATTTTTAAAACTTGGCCACACCGTTCACATTCAACACACACTGTTGGGAGTACCACCTATATTGAATGAGCCTATCCGTCTATGAGACTCCAAGCATACATAAGGCTAACCAGTATTTTCTTATATTAATTTAAAGATGCACGTCTTCTTCTTTGTTTGAGTTTTTGTTTATCTCCGTCTACCGTACCAAGGAACGCTCGTCCTAACTCATAGAGCTTAGCCATCGACCTATTTTTCTCGTCGATATCACAAAATACAAATTTGGATATATCTGGAGCGACCCAACGGCGTTTAAACCAACACGTGTGTAATCAGCTGGAGATTGATTTTTTAGGTTGCGGCATCGTTCGACAATTTAACTAATTCAATTAAATTTACGTTGATATGTCGCGCATACCACCAGATATTCAGCTGCGCAATGCTAAACTTGCACCACACTTAATGTATATTTGCCCGGAGTGTGGAAAAGCGTTCCGTACACAGCCAGACTGGCGCACGCACCTGAACCAAAAGCACGATTATGAGTCAAAAAGCATCATTGATTTTGACTTCAAAAAAATCTCAGACAGGTTTCATGAGTGTCAGATATGCTTTAAATGGGTGGCCAGTGAGAAGTACACTTTGGCATTAATCCAGTATCACCGCTTCATGCATCTACCGTTTCCACAAACCTATCGCTGTTTACATTGTCGTATGTCCTTTTCACGACGACGCGCACTAAATGACCACTTGGAAGAGAATCATAAGCGTGAAATCAAACAATACGAAGCCAGAATGACAGCCACAACTTTGAAAAAAAACCAACAGGGGAAGACGAGGCAACAACGATCATCACCAACTAAAAAACAAAGCAACAAAGATGATTTGATACGCAAAGCATTGCAAAAAAGCCAAATAGATTTAGAAGCTGAAGTAGGATCACCTAATCCAACTGAAGAGGCTCTTGATCGTAGCCTTAGTGCCTTAGAAGAATTGCTACGTCTTGATACTGAGCCACCTAAGACGGCAAATTCAACGCCTGTACAAAAAAGCGATTCCAATCGCTTGACACTGAACAACAAAGACGAAAAACTTGATGAGCCTACAAGACCCATTACTTATTCCCTTGATGACGAAGCAATGGAACAACTCTGCGAAAATCTTTTCGAAGATGAGGACACTTCGGAAATCGCCCCTGCACCTTCTACAGACATGATAAAGAAAGAATGTGATGACATTATCGATAGCAGTCAGGACATGGAAGTAATTTCAATCGAAATCGACGCTCTGGGTGAGGAGGAAGTCAAGCGCCTCAGACAAGAGCCAAACCTTACTCAAAAAGAGGTTTCACCTCCACCTGACAGTCCGACAACCGATAAACAAAACAACGAGCAGTCCGAAGGCGATCTACACAAGGAGTTTTTGAAACATATTACATATCTTTGTCCAGAATGCGCGGACGAATTCACCACAGAAAAGGATTGGCGTAAGCACGTCTTTAGTGAGCATGATTTTGCCAACATCACCGCAACAAAATTTAGAATGCGAAATGATAAACGGACTTCAAAGTGCCTTGAGTGCTTTGAAATACTCCATACAACCAAAAAATCTGAACTGGTCCGACATTATTTTCAACATTTACCATATCGTTCGTATTTAAAATGCGAAATTTGTAACCGCACCAAATCGAATACTACAAAGATCTTAAACCATATTAAACATAATCACGGCGTCGAGTTAAGAGCGGAATTGGAAGGTCAGACGGTTAAAAATGAACACGGTGAGGCGGAGGAACAGGTGGATAATACAAATTTCAAATGCCAATACTGCGATAAGATTTACAAAATGCCTGAGAGATTAGAACGACATATGAAAGCATGTAAACTGAAGGCTGAAGAAAAACAGCGTGCACAACATTTGGAAGAAGGTTACAAATTAATACTGGAACATCTAAATGAAGCAAAGGCAAGGATGCGCATGATACGCTCTGAGCCGGTCGTTTGTCATATGTGATTGTAATGCCATTTGAAATAAACTTTGTTTAAAACAATTTTATATATTTATTATGTTATTTCTTCGCTTCGTCCTTTTGTAGTTGTATGCTGTGTCACGTATAGACAATATGTTTTAAATTAAGATGTGCAGCATCAGAGTTTCAAATTGACTGTTCATTAGGTTTTGTAAAACATTAATTATTGCAAAAAAAAAATTGAAACTTAAACATATTAAATACAAGGCTTTCAACTTATTTTAAAGCACTCCCTTAACAAAATTTAATTGAAAATCATAAATGAAGACGCGAACAATTTCAATTACGAAAATTTGATGCTCTCAATAGATTCGACCCAATGCAAATTTGTTAGACGAAACCAAAATTTTATATATTTCGCTGAGACATTTTCATTAATGAACATTTGATGTTATCAATTTAGGTCTACGCTCGCGATCTCTCGCTGGCGCGCTTCTAGATTTCTAAGCTTAATGAATAGCCTTGAAAACGCACACAGACTCACACGAAACTGCTCTGTAAGCCTTTGGAAATATTCTTAACAAAATTTTATAGTTTAATGCTTGATT
This sequence comes from Phortica magna, assembly GCA_037044515.1. Lineage (NCBI taxonomy): Eukaryota > Metazoa > Arthropoda > Insecta > Diptera > Drosophilidae > Phortica > Phortica magna. Next base: position 141,943 of record JBAMBP010002748.1, read on the forward strand.
ACTTTCATACAACATTATTGAAAGTATAAGAAGATGTTGTGTATACATATGTGTGAAGATGATTTGCCGTCATTAAATGTTGATAAGAAACCTCGACAAATATGCTTTTGAGCGCGAAGCACAGCTCACCACCCCTAACAGTCCCTGTCCACTTTCAATGCTGCCTGTTTGATTGTGAGTTTATAAAAATAGATATTACGCCTATGTTTCGGTTGAAGAGGTTATCATGTAAAGACAAATTGAAAAATGAGCACTTTCGTTACGTATTTGTCACTACTTCCGCTTGATTTTTCATACTACAAACGACTAACATCAAAGACATTCTCCACATGAGGTTTCTTGCTTGACTCGCTTTGGAAATACATATACATTACTACAATCAAGAAGGTTTCGAATAAATCTTAAAACCTTCATTTGAAAACTTACCGAAACAAATAAAAGTTCAGTAAACAAAAAATCTCAGTCTTATATGAAGACAAGGACACATATTTATTTGATCATTAAGGACTTATTAGATCATCGTTTCTTATAATCCAAATACGCATTGATTGAAGCATGACTAAAACAACAGTCAAATCTTTGTTCGATTCTTGAGAAATTCTTCAATTAAAATGTAATCTTTTGCATGAATTATTGTAAAAATGTTCTATATATTATAATTCAAACAATATTCATATTACAAGGTTTCAATTGCCACATTTTAGACAAAAAGGGTCACAAATTCAAAATGCAATGTCGCCATTCATTACAATAATTAAACAATTTTTCAATTTCAACACAAAACAAAAAAAAAACAGAAATAGAAACCAAACGCAGAATAGAAACAAATAAACAAATTTGAGTACATTACTCGTCGACAGCAATTAAAGCGACTCATTTCAATATATTCTATCTATATGAAATAAAAGTGATGTGCGTACATTATCAGACACACTCAACGCACACAAACAAGCCATAAAACGATCAAGCAGTACAACAATTACAAGACAACGACAACGACGACGACGACAACATCGAAGATTGTGCGGATCTCAACTGAACGAAATGGAAATGAACACAGGGACAAACACTTTAAGCTAAAGTATCTGCCAGCGATCGAAGCAACAGATACAGTATACGACTAAAATAACAACATCATATGCAGCAGCAGCCGTCAACTGTGAGAATAAGAATTTATAGCGCCAACACAATTCAGCCAAGGGATGGCGGCAAAGTGCGCCGCCATTAGTCGTACTGGCACATAATTACTATGTTGAATATGCAAAGTGAAGTGTGAGAGTGAATGAAGTTGTGCGTACAGTAATAAGCAATGCTTCCTGAAAATAGGTCAAAAGTCTATGACAAACCGTTTGTCTATGCAATGTGCGCCACAACTGCTCCTCCTTTCGAGTCATCCATATGCGACAAGCAATGCACACATATGTATATGTTTGTATGTATGTATGTATGTACGAAACACGACACATACATGAAGTAAAAATTGAGACGATTCTGTCGCTAAAAAAGAAAAAAACAATTTTAAAAACGAGGCATTGAATGGGAAGCAAGTGAAGCAAAGTGATCGATTGACACGATCAAAGGCGCTGATATGAATGAATTGGCTGTGAAGTGGTGTTGACGGCCTGAGCTATCAGAGTATGAGCATGTGTCAGTGCTGGGATTTCGTGGCTGTATTAGTGAGCGGGATATACAAATGCAAATGAAGTGAAATATCACTTAGAAGCGATTGTGAGAAGCTCGATTGAGACGAGGCTTCGATCTTACGAGTTATTCGCAATCCAACCGTTGTCGCGTGCAGTCAAAAGCCAACGGAATCGAAACTTTTGATCGAAAATCGGGTACTACAGCATAACATTATAGTATTTAATGAACATGAAATATTTTTGTGAAGAGTCCTTTTTAAAGAACTATAAGTGATCGCAATGAGAGACTCTCAAAAAGAAAGATATCTTAATATAGATAGAGCAACAAAACACAATAAATGCATTTTGAAGAACTTTATTTGAACAAGTGCGTGTTTGATATCTTAACTTAACAAACATCGAAGTTTTATAAAAGGACATTCCACAGAAAATTTCGTGTACAAATCTGTGATAACTCACAATGTATTGCAGTTGCATATATTAACAACAGGACAACTTGTGCGTCCTTTTTTAAGTGAATTTAAGTTGAAACATGACTATTCGATTTGAATAAAATGAAAACCAAAAGTCTTATATCAAATGAAATAATGATTTGATAAAATCAAAGCCTTTGTGTAGATTAGTGACAATATTTTTTTCGACATAAATCTTGAAAAAACTGCTGAAATATTCCTGGGATATTAAAGTCTCGAACATAAATTTAAAGACACAAACACATTACCAGACAATGTGAGAATTACATAACTTAACAACATCGACTGTGCCAATTTCGAAATGTTGATAACCTAATAGTTCATTTATGACAACATAAGTTTTGTTCAGTGCGTGATTTGTCTAAAAAGTGATAATTATGTATTTTCATTTTCAGTTGGCGGGCTGCCTTTGCTGGACACTACTTGTTAGTGACAAAATAGAAAAAAAGCAACACTAAAAGCGGAAGTTAACTAAATTCGATTTATTTTAAAATGACGCCCTTTCGCTGGGGCATACTGTTTGGATTGGGGCTCCTGATTGCTTTCGCCAATGGAGCTGCTTTTGTAAGTGTGGAAAAAAACATGTATCAATCGGTATCCTTCGGAAAATCTTTCAGGGGTTAATAATATCTTAAAGAATCAATATTATAATTTTAAAAGATGTGGATACTATTTATAGTATTATATATTATTATCTGTACTTCAATGTAATGCTACAAAAACATGTGTTTATTTTGGCCATGCCAAAGATTCGAAATCTCTAAAAATCCTATCAATAAATGTACATTTCGCTAACCCGAAATATAACAATACTATGTTTTTATGTTCCCTTTTATCTCCGATACCGTTTTTTTTGGTTTAACAAAGTTATATAAAAAGTTCCTATATGTTTAACTTTCTTCTTCAAGAAGTTAATCTTAAGTCAAGCACTAAAACAGAAGCTTTACAAAAATTCATCCCGATGAATAGAATCTCATAGTGTCGTTATCAATCTAATTCAAAATCCAATTTGTTTATCGCTTTTGTTAACTTCGAAAAATAAGCAAGGTCAGTTTTGAAAAAAAACTGATGTCTTAATTTCGGTGATGATAACGCACTAACCTTACACTTTTTATATTGAAACAGAATCCAGAAAATGGAAACGATGTAGAGGCTATTAATCAACTTGACTCACAACTTAGAACAAAACGAGGCTTGTAAGTTAATCGAAGATTGGTTTATTCGTTAATTAATAAAGTTCCTAAATAATGTAGTGCGAGGGGCCAAACTCAGTCACAGTACCTTAATTTTGGCAATCCTGAAAAAGACGGGAAAGCAGATGCAGAAGCTAACGAAAATGGATCTCGTGCATCAGTCTGTAAGTTGAGTGTTATAGAGATACTGCATCGCATGACCAATATTTTTCAGCTGGCAGTCACGGCATGGGCCAGGCGCAAAGTCAATTCACATCGGGCGATTGTGGTGAATGCGGTGTTTCTGGTTCCACTTACGGTAATACATTTTTGTTCTTAACACTTATGTTTACATAAAACATAATTTGTTTTTTCCCACCAATCTTCAAAAGGCTTAGGCGGTTCGACTTCATATCCCGGAGGCGCAGGCTCAGCTGGTGTTTATCCTGGCGGCATCGCATCATCCGGCAGTCCAGGTGCAATTATTAGTTTGCCTTTTGGTACAGGTATAACATAAACCGAATTACTTTTTGTTCTAATAACGATGTTAATATTTTTTTCAGATGGTCAGGCAGGTACGGGTGGTGTGCAACCAGGTATTGGAGGGCAGCAAGATATTTACGGCCCAGGAGCCCAACCAGGTAGCAGTGTAAGTGGTGCTGGAGTGCAACCAGGTGCCAGTTCAGATGGGAGCGGATATCCGGGCTTAGGCAGTGCTGGATATCCTTCAACTATTGGAGGCGCTGGTGTGCAACCCGATGTTACTGGATTACAACCTGGAGGCGTTAGTCAACAGCCTGGCTTAGGGGGTACAGGATATACCCAAGGTAGTGGAGGTATACAGGATGGCGTTCAACCTGGTGGTGGTGTGAGTGGTCCTGGATATCCATTCGGAGCTGGAGCACAGCCTGGTATTAGTGGCGGTGGATATCCATCTGCCACCGGATCTCAACCTGGAGGCATTGGTCAGCAGCCAGATATTAGTAGCGCTGGTGTTGAAGTTCAACCCGGTGTTGGAAGTGCTTGGTATCCTCCTGACGTTGAAACTAGTGGTCAACAACCTGGTGTTGGAGGGACAGGATATCCAACTCAGGCTCAAGGTGGTGCAGGAGTTGTTCAACCTGGGGTAGGTGGTGTTCAACCCGGTGTTGGTATAGGTGGGTATCCATTTGGTTCTGATGTTCAAATCAGTGGCATTGGACAATTTCCACTTGTAAGTGCTGGCTACCCGTCCGGTGCTGGAATCCAAACACCAAGTGGAGTTCAACCTGGTGGTGAAAGTGCTTGGTATCCTTCTGGAGCCGTAGGCGTTGGCCAACAGCCAGGGTTAGGAGAAATATATCCAACCGGACTTTATCCTGGACAACAACCAGGCGCTGGAGGTGTAGCCTATCCAGCTGGAGCGGATTTACAGTCTGGAAGCATTAGTCAACAACCTGGAGGTGTTGGGTATCCGACAGGACCCGGAGTTCAGCCTGGAATAGGTGGACCTGGATATTCTCTAACTACCGGACAACAACCAGGAAGTATAGGACTGCGACCGGGTGTTGGCAGTCAATCATATCCAAGCAACGCAAACATTCAGCAGGGTGGGCAAACAGGTTTAGGTGGCACAAGACAACCATCTGGTGCTGGTACACCAGCCGGTGTTGGTCAAGGAGGTGCGAGATATACAACTGTTCCTGGAGTTCAACCTGGTGCTGGTTACCCATCTGGTGTCAGTGGACAACCAGGAGGCACCAGACAACAGCCTGGATCTGGATATCCTTCTACCATTAGAGGTCAACCTGGTGCCGGTTATCCATCTGGTAGTGGAGTACAACAACAGCCTGGTGCGGGATATCCATCTGGTACAGGTGCTCAGCCTGGAGGTGCTGGATTTCAGCCAGGTGTAGGTGGCGCTGCTTATCCATCAGGCATTAGTGGACAACCTGGAGTAATTGGTCGACAGCCTGGCGCTGGATATCCATCTGGCACGGGAGTTCAACCTGGAGGTGCTGGTTATCCATCAGGTGTTGGCGTAGCACCAGGAGCCATTCGACAACAGCCTGGAGCTGGATATCCATCTGGTACAGGTGTTCAGCCTGGAGGTGGTGGTTTCCAACCAGGTGTAGGTGGCGCTGCTTATCCATCAGGCATTAGTGGACAACCTGGAGTCATTGGTCGACAGCCTGGCGCTGGATATCCATCTGGCACGGGAGTTCAACCTGGAGGTGCTGGTTATCCATCAGGTGTTGGCGTAGCACCAGGAGCCATTCGACAACAGCCTGGAGCTGGATATCCATCTGGTACAGGTGTTCAGCCTGGAGGTGGTGGTTTCCAACCAGGTGTAGGTGGCGCTGCTTATCCATCAGGCATTAGTGGACAACCTGGAGTTATTGGACGACAGCCTGGCGCTGGATATCCATCTGGCACGGGAGTTCAACCTGGAGGTGCTGGTTATCCATCAGGTGTTGGCGTAGCACCAGGAGCCATTCGACAACAGCCTGGAGCTGGATATCCATCTGGTACAGGTATTCAGCCTGGAAGTGGTGGTTTCCAACCAGGTGCAGGTAGTGCTGCTTATCCATCAGGTATTGGTGGACAACCTGGAGTCATTGGACAACAGCCAGGATATTCACCTGGCACTGAAAGTCAACCTGGAGGTGCTTGGGGCCAGCCCGGAGTTGGCGGTGCTGGTTATCCATCTGGAGGCATTGGACAACAGCCAGGTACTGGCTATCCATCTGGCACGGGAGGCCAACCTGGAGGAGCTGGATTCCAACCTGGTGTAGGTGGAACTGGTTATCCATCTGGTGTCGGAGGTCAACCCGGAGGCATTGGACAACAGCCAGGTACTGGCTATCCATCTGGCACGGGAGGTCAACCTGGAGGAGCTGGATTCCAACCTGGTGTAGGTGGAACTGGTTATCCATCTGGTGTCGGAGGTCAACCCGGAGGTATCAGACAACAGCCAGGTACTGGATATCCATCTGGCACTGGAGTTCAACCTGGAGGTGTTGGAAGTCAACCTGGTGCTGGTTATCCATCTGGTGGCAGAGTACAACCCGGAGGCATTGGACAACAGCCAGGTACTGGATATCCATCTGGCACGGGAGGTCAACCTGGAGGAGCTGGATTACAACCTAGTGTAGGAGGAGCTGGTTATCCATCTGGTGTCGGAAGTCAACCCGGAGGCATTGGACAACAGCCAGGTACTGGATATCCATCTGGCACGGGAAGTCAACCTGGAGGAGCTGGATTCCAACCTGGTGTAGGTGGAACTGGTTATCCATCTGGTGTCGGAGGTCAACCCGGAGGTATTAGACAACAGACAGGTACTGGATATCCTTCTGGCACGGTAGGTCAACCTGGAGGTGCTGGAGTTCAGCCGGGTGTGGGTAGTGCTGGTGTCGGAGGTCAGCGTGGTGTCATTGGACAACAGCTCGTTGTTGGCAGTCCTGGATATCCATCTGGAACAGGGGTTCAACCCGGAAGCATTGGGCAACAGCCTGGGTTAGGTGGTGCTGGATACCCATCTACACAGCCTGGAGTAAGTGGTGCTGGCTACCCGTCTGGTACCGGTGTTCAACCAGGTGTTAGCTATCCATCGGGTGTCGGAAGTATTGGTCAACAGCCCGGTGTAGGAGGTTCTGGCTATCCAACCGGTGCCGTGGGCCAACCTGGAACAATTGGAGCCGGAGTTCAACCGACTGGTGCTGGTCAACAACTAGCTTATGGTCCAGGTGGACCAGGTTATCAAATTGGACAACCAGGGCAATTAACTCAAGTTCAACCAGGTGGTCAAATTGGCGGAGTTTTAACAGGTAATTTCAACACATCTCGTTTTTAATAATATATATTATTTTATTAAAAATTGTATTTTAGACGGATCAGTAACTGGTGGTGCTGACGATGCGTTCTCACAGGCTGAGACTTCTATTGGTGATGGACAGGCGTCTGCTAGCTCGCAAGGAATTAAAAACGGTGGTGCGGCTAAAACTCAAGTTTCTGGCACATATAGCACCGGAAGCTCATTTAGCGCCAGCGCAATGACATCCGACAGTAATCGCGCTGCTAGCGCACAGGTGCAAGGCAACGCCGAAGGTGCTATGAGTCAATCTCAAGGCACTGGTGGCGCAGCACAATCCCAGGCACAAGTACAACTGAACTCAAAGGATGGCGGTACCAAAGCTACTTCCCAGAGTGGTGGCTTAATTCATAGTAGTCAAAGCGAGGTACAATCAAAGAGTACGCATAAATAGCGCAAAAACTGAAGCCTACTTTTAGGTGACAGCTGACGACAAAGGTGGCTTAGCTGATGCACAGTCCAGCGGTCCAGGCCAAACATCTTCGCAAGCACAAATCGGTTTTCGCCCAGGCCAAGAGGCCGAGACTAGTTCAACCGGAGGTGGTTCTGCATCCGCACAGTCTGGCACCCATTCGGGTCAAAGTCAATCGCAAATTTTCGGCAAATCGAAGTAAATTATGCAATATTTTTCAATCAACTAATATAACATATAAATTTATTACTCAGATTCGGCGTTTCCTATCATGGCGCAGCACAATCGGCTTCAGGCACCAAGGAACAAGTTGCTACTTATCGCGAACAAAACCGGGAGCTTTTCCACACAATCAGCCAATTTGGCAGCAGTGACGCGTAGGATTAATTCATTTTTGATAGGTTAAGCATGTAATTAGTATTGAAACTGTGTTTTCTAGTGTAACTGATCGTGTAGATACCGTTTATAGTGGTCCCGCATTAACATCTGAAAGCGAGGGCATACCCGAATTGCAACTCAAGTCAACCAAAACGAACAAAGAAGGTAATAAGTAAATACACCTTTGTTGAAAATATAAGTCAAGCCGTTTCAAAATCAACTATAGGTGATAACAACAAAATTAACAACCAGGACAATGGAAAGCCAGACGAAGAGGAAGACGAAGAAGAAGAACCATACGATGAATATGATGACGATGATTATGATTATGAGAAACCTGTAAAACTAGAGTCAAAGCTAAACACTGAACCTCAAATCAATCAAAACGTTCAAGACGTGGAAAAATCAGTGAATACCTACACTCAGAAATCACCAACACAAGCTCAACAAGCGGCCGTCGTGACCAGCTTGCCAACGGACAAATACACAGTAGTGCAGAATCAGAACGGACGCGTCAACAAATACCCTATTCGCACAACCACTGAGTCTGTTCCAAGTGGCTTTCGTGGCACCGTTAATGTTGAGAAGAAGTTCCACACAAAAGCGCTAGAGTTACATAACGCCGACGATAACAATTTAAAACCCAATGATAAGGCAAACAAGCCTCGTGCTCCTGACAGTTATGTCACTGTGACCAAATCAGTCACAGGCAGTATGGACAACTCGAAGAATCCACCGCAGGACAACAAAAACTTCCAATCGACTTACTATACGAAGTCGTCGACTTGCGGCTACTTCACATTCTCATGTAACATTGTTTACGGCAGCAATGGACGTAGCAAAATTTGCCGACCTAAGGCGCCCGCAAACGGCAAATGTTAAACCAAACTAGTAAACATCGTAGGAACTCAACAATAATAACAAATAGATGGACTTACCGATAAGGGCTCAACTAAATCACGCACTAATTTTTAACATTAACCTTAATTGTATTGCTTTTCTTTAAGTTTTAAGTGTTTCGTTTAATACTATACTGCCGTTTTATAGTTTCTCACACAGTTAATGAATTGTTATTAAAAAATAAATATTTAATAAACGCCGTTTAACATACACATATCCACTTTATTAAGATTTAAATAAACCACACACCACACTTATTTGTATTTTTCACATTTGGCGCTTTTTGGCGCCATTACACGCTTTCACTTTTGCTTGTCATTCACAATTAATCTAATGATGGGGAAGAAAGCCACAAGTGGATCATTCTGTTCCTTTTGAGCCACCCTTTGTAACAGGGTACTGTTTTTTTCGGCATGAGTATTGAAATGGCTCAACACCCTTAATGTTTCATGCAAACATGTGGGCAGGTAGATTTTCGAAAGCATCTCTTCTTCTTCGCTGTGTCATTCGTTTCACTGACACAGCTGACACGGCCCACGTTGAAAAACCTTTAGCCCTTATGTACTGTGTATTGCAATGCGTACTTAGGCAAAAATAATACTGACAAAGCTGCGGGTGTTGATTTGAGGCGGCTGACTGTCGTATGTTGTGTATGCCCCTGTCTAACATAGGCGTACATCATTCAGTGCGACAGATGGTACTTTCAGCACTTTCGTTTCTGAAAAACTGGCAGCAATTGTGAACAAATTGGCGAAATATTTTTATAAAATTGAATAATGTCTGAAGCGCCTAAGATCAAATACGCCGAAAAAGCGCAGAAAATCGACAAAGCGCAACTGGAGTTTATGAAATTAATTGAACAGCAAAACTTGGACCGTGTTCAAAAATTACAGCGCACACGACGTAACAATCTGCTGACTGCCGGTGCGCTTGGCTTATCGGTTGTTGCCATCTACGGCTACTCCATATTCTCGGTACAACAGGAAAAGTTTCTGGACGATTTTGATGAGCCGAAGAAGGTTTCATCCACCTAGGCCCATATACTGTATCTGTTGACCGTCGTTATTTCTTTATAAAAACTAGAGTTAAGTAATTTTTCTTTCTTTTTGCGTTACAAACTGTTGCTTAATTAACACGGACATCGTAATAAAGTAAGTATTGCATTTTTCTTGATCATATTTCTGTTCATTGCAATCGCATATACTTTCAGACATGGCAAACCCCACAGCACGTGTACTGACTAGCGGGATGCGTCTGCCACCGTTGCCAACCATACGTGATCTTGTCAAATTGTATAAACTGCAGGCGATGAAACAGCTAAGCCAGAATTTTCTCATGGACGAGCGGCTCACAGACAAGATTGTCAAGTCGGCCGGTCGCATCGATCAGCGAGATATTGTGCTTGAGGTGGGACCTGGTCCCGGCGGTATTACTCGTTCAATACTGCGTCGCCAGCCGTCACGTCTGATACTCGTCGAGAAGGATCATCGCTTTTTGCCTACTTTGACGCTGTTAAAGGAGTGCGCGCAACCGATGGATATCCAAGTAGATATACACCATAGCGACATCCTACGTTTTAATATTGCTGAACATGTGCCAGACACGACTCAGCGAATACATCTGCTTGGTAACCTACCGTTTTCCATTTCAACACGTTTACTTATCAACTGGTATGAGGATCTCGCGCATCGTCGTGGAGCTTTTCGTCGTAATGACACTTGTATGACATTGACGTTTCAAAAAGAGGTGGCCGATCGCATTTGCGCTCGACTGGGTCAAGAACAACGATGTCGCCTATCGGTAATGTCACAAATCTGGACAGAACCAGTGCTTAAATTTGTGATCCCAGGTAAAGCATTCGTACCCAAGCCGGAAGTTGACGTTAGCGTAGTCAAACTAATACCATTGAAACGCCCAAAAACGGATTTACCCTTTAAACTTGTTGAACGAGTGATGCGTCACATTTTTAGCATGCGACAAAAGTATTGCCGCCGTGGCTTCAGCACATTGCTACCGCCTGAAGGCCGCGAGGAGATTACACAGATACTCTATCAACGTGCCGATGTGCAGGATACGTTGCGTCCATTCGAGTTATCCAACGAAGAGTGCCTGCGCTTGGCCGCCGTCTACTCGGAATACGTGAAAGAAAATCCAGAAGTGGCAAGCTATGACTATCGGGGCCCGAAAACCACTAATAGCCGCAACGATGCAGTAGGTTAAATATGTAACATTTGTTTAACTATAAAATTGTCGTTTTAATTGCAAAATACACACAAAACAGATTAACTTAATTGCTATTACGATTTGTAAAATATGTGTACATTTGAAGACCTAAAGTAAGTATACTTTAATGGGACGGTATTGTTCGAGATTCAAGTTACAAAACTGATTCGTGTGGAATGTATTAATAATTAAATACCATTGAAATGGTAATCGTCTATTTATATTGTAAAAGGCACTTTGTGTGAGGAAGGCTTCAATCGGACTAAAAAATTATCTTCCCTGCAAGGAACATGAAAATCACGCTCAGGCCTACGAATAGCGCTTGCCTTGGACTACTCAAATTCACCGCACCATTGCAACGATGATCAAGGAAGCAGAAACAAAAACTTACGTCCGTATAGTAGTCCCGTTTAATATCGTGTTCCTTAATAGTATGGTTTACATAATGTCCAAGTCGTACATCGTTTGCTGCGGGCCGACAGCCTTCATACTTGTCAGCGGGTATGTCTGTGCGAAAACTAAGTGCGCTTAAACAGTCGCGGGTTATGTGTTCCTTAGCTGCAATTGAGCACTTTTTAAATCATGCACATGTTTATAATCCTACGTTCTTACCGCCTCGCTTTTCAATCACTTTAACGCATATATCGTTATGTTCCGGACACGACTCCCCTAGAAAGCCAATGCCGCGCCAATTGAACTTTTCATCGCAACCGGGTGTTGCGGAGGTACAGCGGTAACACCAAATGGCCGCACCTATTAAATTGTTTAAAACAAAGCTTGTAAAGGTATTGTCTTCCCACACAATGTTCTACTATACCTTCTCGTGCTAAAGCAGCCAAAATAAGCAGGACAGCAAACACAACTTGCTTGTTCATAATTATTCGAGTTCAAAATTGAAAATTATTAAAAAATAATAAAAATAATACGAATCGTGTTGAATCGTAAACAAACAAGCAACAACGCCCCAGTGCTAAGCTCGAGTCGAAGAAGTGGCTTATTGACTCTAAAGTGTCGCGTTCGTCGAGGAAGCAGAAGAAACCGTCTTAAAATGCATTTTGTCTTCAGTCAATGCACCGTGACATATGTTAAACCAATACAGCACCAGCCAATAGCAGAGTGAAACATAAAGTGAATAGTGTGTGCGCACATGTCTACAGCGACTACAATGTAACATAGGAGAATTTAGCCTTGACTGCTAGATAACATCATGCTAAAATCAATTGCTGTGCAGCCAAAAACAGAGTAACACACATAGTGAATAATGTGTGGGCATTTGTCTACAGCGGCTACACCGTGACATAGGTGAATTTAGCTTTGACTGCTACATAACAGCATGTTAAATCATTTGCAGGAAAGTGCCAGTCGCTTGAGTGCACTTATACCTGTGTACACTGTTCAATAAAAGTAGCTCCCTTGTCTTCACTGAAACCACAGTTACATAGGCTAAGCCAACGCGGTGCAGGCCAATAACAGAGTAACATACATAGTGAAAGGCATTTGTCTACAGCGGCTACACGGTGACATAGGTGAATTTAGCTTTGACTGCTACATAACATCATGTTAAATCATTTGCAGGAAAGTGCCAGTCGTTTAGTGCACTTATACCTGTGAACACTGTTTAATAGAAGGAGCTCCCTTGTTTTCTGTGAATCCACCGTGACATAGGCTAAGCCAACGCGGTGCCAGCCAATAACAGAGTAAAAAATATAATGAATAATGTGTAGGCATTTGTCTACAGCGACTACACGGTGACATAGGTGAATTTAGCTTTGACTGCTACATAACATCATGTTAAATCATTTGCAGGAAACCGCCAGTCGCTTAGTGCACTTATACCTGTGAACACTGTTTAATAGAAGGAGCTCCCTTGTCTTCTGTGAATCCACCGTGACATAGGCTAAGCCAACGCGGCGCCAGCCAATAACAGAGTAAAATATATAGTGAATAATGTCTGAACATTTGTCTACAGCGGCTACACCGTGACATAAGTGAATTTAGCTTTGACTGCTACATAACAGCATGTTAAATCATTTGCAGGAAAGTGCCAGTCGTTTAGTGCACTTATACCTGTGAACACTGTTTAATAGAAGGAGCTCTCTTGTCTTCTGTGAATCCACCGTGACATAGGCTAAGCCAACGCGGCGCCAGCCAATAACAGAGTAAAAAATATAGTGAATAATGTCTGAACATTTGTCTACAGCGGCTACACCGTGACATAGGTGAATTTAGCTTTGACTGCTACATAACAGCATGTTAAATCATTTGCAGGAAAGTGCCAGTCGTTTAGTGCACTTATACCTGTGAACACTGTTTAATAGAAGTAGCTCCCTTGTCTTGTGTGAATCGACCGTGACATAGGCTAAGCCAACGCGGCAGAACAGAATGAACTAAACAGCGAATAATAATTGCGCACTGGTCTATATCTGCAAAACTATTAAAGATATGGACCTGAAATTTTATATGCAGACACAGTTAATACACGTTTTAAAAACTGCGTACCAGGGTTTGGAAGTTTTTAATAAATTATGTTTTTTTTTTTCTTAAATTTGCTATATCTCCCAAATTATAAAAGGTACGAACCAGAAACTTCGTATGCAAGTTCAGTAAATATACATCTTAAATACACCCCAACAAATTGTGTTTTGAGCAAACTTCCTTATACAAAATTTTTGCAAATCGTACTTTTAACTTAAAATATTATGTGGACTTATATTACAACAATAAAAATTAAATATAATAATAATAAAGTGAATCGCAAAATAATGCATTAAGCCGACTGCTTTGTATAATTTTATGTCTGCTTATTCATAACAATGCCCCATAAAAGCGAGTACACAAACAAAGTCGACGACGTTCCATTGTTGTCATTCAACAAGAACAAAAAAACAAAATATGACAAAAAAAACCAACGATGACTCAAAAACAACTTGACTCATCCATGGAACCTTCGGTGAATTCCATTGTGGTTCATTTTGAAATCAGAGCACAACAGGCAAAGCACATAAAAATACAATTTTCACCCAAGACGGATGAGCATTGCGGATTTTCGGTTTTTTTATAAGTTTAATTTTGTTTTTATACAATTTGTTTAATTTTTTTTATATTGTTTGTCAGTTTCTTTTTTTTTATGGACTTTTACGCAAATTAGAAACACTTTGTGCATAGTAAAATATAAGTGCAGGAAATGCCAAATTGATTGCGTACGGAAGAAGCTCATAAAAAGACAACGAAATTTTGGCAAAGCCTAAGCAATTTATTTTTTTATAAACTAATTTTAGGGTCGGCAAGAAACCATTTTGTATTGTGAGTTTGCATTGCTTAAGGGCAAAGAATGGCAATAGATTTGAACATATAAGTTGTTAGTATTCAACACTTTCGCGTTACCATTGTCGTATACGAAAAACGTGCCAACTGCTTGCGTTGATAAGGCAGTATTCAGCTATTTAAAGCAGTTCAATAATGATAAGACACGAATGTCGGCAAAGCAGTTCCAAATGTTTAGTCATGCTTAGTTACTGTTGTTGTTAGTTTAACCAAACAAGTTACAAAACCATCAAGTAAAAGTCATGCCATATATATGTATATGTATATATTTTCTTAGTATATTTTGTTATATTGTTTTTTCAATCTTAATGCAAAAACTTAAAAATAATATAAATTAAACAATTAATTTGCAAATATCGCATACGAAAACTTTTGAACAAATCAAAATAAATTCAAGAAACAAATTATTTTAAAATCAGACACACATGAAATAAAAACAAATTAAATAAATAAATATAAAAAAGAAAACAAAAAAATGATAAACCAAGGAAGTTTTATGCAAACTATTTACAAATCAGTTGAGAATTTTAATAAATAATATCGATTTAAAGCAAATGATGACAAGAATATGCAGGACTCAAGCACACATACACACGCTTACACATACTTATACGAAGTACATTAAACAGAGGGGGGCGAGGGGGGAGAATCAGTTGTGCTTTTTTTTTTGTATCTAAACCGAGATAATAACTTCCTTGCCGGTCTTAAAGTCAACGCACTTGAATTGCGGACAACACTTGGGGAAGCTCCAGTTGGGATCGGTTGGCAGCTCCTCGCAGCCGGGCATTTCAACGTACGGACAGGTTTCGATATTAATCGTGCGCGCCTCAATGTCGCACGTCATTGCCGCGCAGATGCCCTTCGGTTTGTATTCCTTGTCGGGCAGCATGGCGCGTCTGGTGATCTTATCGAAGCATTTGCCGGGATGAGCTGCAAAACGAAACGAGAAGCGGAAGTTAATAAATTGCGTCTTTTGAAAAAGAGTTATTCTCTCGCTTATGCATGTAAATGTCTTTTGTATTTGTTGGCTGTCTGTCTGAATGTCTCTGCCGCTGTTGTTGCATTTTTTTTTTTTGTTATTCATTTGTGCAAGCCGGCCTATGAGGAAGTGGCAATAAATTATTGCACATGATTTGTTGTTGTTGTTGTTATAGCTGCTTGTTTTTAAAAATTAACAGACACTGGTAAGTCTTACTCTATGTAAAAAGTCAAAAGACTTAAGACACGAACTTTTTTTTCTCTTTTTTATACTACTTGAAATTTCTAAATTGAAAAAAGTAACAATTGAATAACAATTAAGTCTGACACGTTGTATTCTATTCATGCCTGGCGGAGCGAACGTGCACAAGTTATAAGCCACGAATTTCTGCTACTCATTTCAAGTGCTTGAGCACATCTATTTTTACGCTATGCGCGCACTTGCCGTCAATCACAAATTGTATTTATAGAACAAAAGCCAAACGCTTGCGGCATATTCAGCAATGACTGTGTATGTATTTGAGTGGTAATGAGTGAAATAACAATAGCAATAAATACAACAACATGAACAAAAACGTAGCGCGCAAAAGTTCATACAATGGCATCATAATTAATAAAGCATTTGCGGTAATCATTAATTTCATTTATGCGATTTAATTAACGCGCACATAAACTCAACTCAGCTCAGCTCAACAAACTGTAAATGAACTCATCCCTTATTTTAAAAGACTTTAATTTTCGGCTGAACGAAAACAAAAACAATTTTAATAAAGTCAGAACTCAAATTGAAGCACAAATAAATAAATAAATTTCGACTGATAAATTAATAAAATCAGATAAACGCTAATAAAGCAATTTTTAGTGCAGGCAAAGCTTTAACACTTCGTGTGTGTGTGAGCGAGAGCGCGCATGTGTAAAGAGTGCCGAGCTTTGTTTTTTCTTAAACGACCTTCACAAATTATTTTGGCGGCACCGGCAGCCAGAAAAGTCCGCATAGCAATGCAAATTAGTAAAGCTTTATTAACTATAAAAACACTATTTTTATGCTAATTTGCCAAAAGAAGAGCCTTCTAAACTTTTGCTAAATAGTTCATTGTACCGGAATGTTTTTTTTTCGTTTAGTATATATTTTTACGTGAGCGCAAAAGAAATACAAAAACAAAAATATATCCAAAGTCAAACCAAATAAAAAGAAAAAAAAAATTAGATTAAGAAAATAACTTAGCAGCAAATTTACCGGTTTTTGTTTGACGTCAAAAGTTGTCATAGTAAAAAGTGATTTGCACAAAGGCGTAGAAAATATTTCAACAATAAAAGAAATAAACAAACAACAAATTTGGCAATACCCAAAAAAAATTTGTTGACGTCAAATGCAAATTTTGCAAAACACAAAAAAAAAATTCGAAATGAAATGAAATTTTACATAAATTAAGCGTCTAATTTCTTTAACTAAAATTTATGCATAATAAAGAAAGAAAAAAACAACACAGACATTGTGAAAAAAATATGCTGGGAATTTCTGTGCGATTATTCATGTTTTATTTATAGAAAATTAATAACCGGCAAAACAAAAATGCTTATCATAATATAGAAAAATGACCGGCAAGGAAATGTTTTTTGATGACTTTTCAATAAAATTTCATTGTCAAAACTTATAATGCATAAATAATTAACATTATTGTATGCAATGACTAAACAAATAGCAAGAATGCAACATAAAAAATCAAGCAAAATAAAAGATTTAAGTGACAAACTTGCACAAGGTCAGTTTCGCGTACTAACAAAAACATGTCACTGCTGACAGACAGACAACAAATTGCTCATTATTTATAAATTGTTTTAATTGAATTAAATTCAACACTTACCAGGATGGAGTAACGCTTGTTGTGTAAAGACCGCCGCTTCTGTGCGTGCGCTCAGGCAGAGCACGAACAAAACGACGCAGGCGGCGAAGGTGAAACAGAATTTTTGATTGTACATTTTTGTGTTTTTTTTTTTTAAAGTATGTTAAAAAATGTGTTTTTTGTTTTAATTGCTTTTGTTTATGCAACACTTATGTTCTTCTTTATGTTTAATCTTTTTGCTTATACACTTTTAAGTTGGATTTTTGTATTAAAAAATTTTACGTCGTTTAATGAAAATCACTTGTTTGATTCAAAACTTTTATTTTGTTGGCTTACGCGACGTGTCTCAGTTGGTCTCAGACTGAAGCAGCAAAGCCGTCGCGCTCATATTTAAGCAAATCTCATGAACAAGAAGCAGTGTTGCCAACTTTTTTGTAGGGGAAATGGCAAACACGTTTGACTTTATATTATAATTGAGTCTAGTTCTTTTAAACTTGATTCAAGATGCACAAACTCAAGATAAGGCACCTTAATATCATTAATTTCAACTTAGTTGTTCACATTCCAATGTTTCTGTTCTATGTTTATTTTCTAGGCCTATGATACGCAACACGCACACAACGCTATCGAGTCTGAAAAATGGCCAAAAACAGGCATAAAATGGCCAATTTGGCAACACTGACATGACGCGCACCACTCTCAACAGCAGCCGCAGTCGACGTCAACGTCACACTGTTGCTTATCTCAAATCGTGAGCCACAAATCGCGCTCCAATAGTCAAAGTCAACAACAACAACAACAACTGAAAGAAAACAAAAATTAGTTTACTTTTTGTGCTTTTTTTTTGTTGTTTTTGATTTTTTGCTCTTCTTTTGTTTTGCGCTTCTATTATTTTGCGTGGGTTTTTTCTTGCCGCTTGTCCTATAAATCTTTCACAAAAGTGTTTAGACTTTCTCACTCACTTGTGTCGCTTTGTCTCGCTTGCTCACTTTTTTTTTTTGTTTCAGTAAACCACGCGGTGTTTTGTTGCCTTTTATCGCCGGCGCAATCAGTTTGCAACTATTTTTGGCCATCCCATTCCGTCGGCATTTCTTTCTACTAACTTATCACTTGTATTTTGTTTTTGCCCGTTGGTGTTTTGCACACATACAGTGGGCGTTCTAATACTGCATGCCTTTTTTGGTAGTGTATTTTGCGCGAATTAAGACACGTAATTGTTTGCAAATTCATCAGCATTAATTATAGCGGATCTATAAGACCGACTCAAGCCTTTTGTTGTACATTTCACATGTGTTATTTCTAATATGGAATTTTTATGATTTTTTTTTGGTTGGTGCTGACTTGCAGGGTGACTAGTAGTGTGAATTCGTGTGTAGGCTTGGCTTAAGAGGCTTGTCAATCTACGACATTCATGATATACAAAAGAATTTCTCAAGTATGTTAATAATATTAAAGAAGCCTAGGAAAATTACAACAAACTTGTATATGTATCTTAAATAATCACTAGTTCTCGCGTGAACGACGCCAGGCTGACGCCATAAACCGGCGAAGGCTGCAAGGCAATCAGTGACGGCGACTTACTTGCCGAAAACAAGCTATTTTGTATTTAATAGTTTTTTATGTTTTTTTATTACATATTTTTTTGCGATTCGAAGTTGTTTTCATTTGTTGTTGTCGTTTGTATCGTGCTACTTAATGTTTACTCGTTTAACTTGTTTTTGCAATGGCGACACAACAAAAACAAAACAAAACAAAAAATAACATATCAACAGCGACATAAACATTATTAAACTGAGCCAATGGTTCCGATCACAATGCTGGCGAATATCACCAAACAGACTCGTTACGCTTGTCGCGCTTTACGATAAATAGCTAATCACAACAGTCAAAAGCGTCAAAAACATCAGCAACACAAACAACAACAACAACTACAAAACTATCACAAAAAAAAGTCAAATTATTCAAGTGATGTGACGTCAATTTGTTTCGTGATAATTATTTAGCAGCGCACGCTGGAATTCATTAAATTTTTTCTTGTATAATACAAACAAAATCACAAGACAACAACAACAGCAACAACAAAGATGCTGCTTGTATTTTATGCTGTCCAAGTTCAGCACCGAAATTCTATATTTATACGTAAACAATTTGTAATTGATTTTTATTGCTGTCTTTGCCTTTTGTCTGTCCGTCTGTCTGGCGTACGTGAGACCAAAAATGCCGTATTGCATATGAAAATCAATTAAATAAATATTTATGACTTCAATTGTTGAATGTATAATGACTTGTAAGCGTACATAGGCTTATTCAATACACTGAACAGACTGAAATGAAGAATCTTGAAATATCAAACAAGCTTTAGCAAATCAACATGATCTGAGCAACTGTCATGGTATATAAAAAGGACATGGCACAACAGATTATAAATCATATATATTAGGCAATGAAACTACTCGAGACATTCAGCCTAAGCCTCTCTTATATCAATCGTTATTACATGGCACCATAAAGCGAAAGGTTCTGGACTTGTCATTTCAAAGTTATTCGAGTCAATAGATACATGTGTAATTGAGTAGTAGTGCCCTTACTAAAGCTTGGTGATATAAGCTGCTTTACTTAGTAAAGAATTTCAAATTGGAATTTGAGTGAAAGAAAAAAGAGCACTTGTAAGAAGTCTATAGCTTTTCAAGGTCTTTTGGAAATATGATCTTGCTCATTTATAAACTTCATCAGTATTTACATGCTTTCTTCTGATCGTTACACAGATACGCTGAAATTCGATAGTCCCGTTTTATAAACAGGTACAGGGTATAACCAAATAACAACAAAAATAACCATTCACTTTATGCGTAGTGTAAAACGGTGGCGAAAAAAAGCAGGCAGCTCACAAATGGCTGAAAAAATACAGTAGCAACTTTTTTTATTTATTTATTTATTTTCGCGTTGATTAATTCTTGTTTTTTCTTTTATTGTTGTTTTCTTCCTTTTGTCTTGCTTTGTTTTTTGCACGTCTGATTATGTTTTAATGAAATAACAATTTATAAAATTAATTAATCAATAATTGGTCATTAAGTCTGCGGTTGGAACAAAACGAGATGAAAACAAAATTCGAATGCATAAATTACTTTATTATTTGTTAAGAGTTTTGAACGTGTTTTGAATTGATGAAAACTGTTTTCAAATCATGTTTGCTTAGGGCACGCTTCGATTCTGGCTCTGTGAGTGATTTGTCCACTTTTGGCGGACTTATACTTGCCGTAACTTGATACTCTTGTGAACTGTAGAATCTATAAATTATTACACAGTTTCATTGCTGATAAGACCTTGATAACCCCAAAAGGTCGCCTCTCCGTCAATGTTAGGAGACGAACACGTGTCGAATTATCTCGAAAAGTGTCGAAAAACAAATCTTGTTGAAACTAAAAAATCATTTTGTTTCATACAAATACATTTTTTGCCAGAAAATTTCCGAAGAAACTTTGACTGCTGCTTGGATTTAAAGATTGTGGTTCAGAATCATGAAATTATAAGACTATCTGACTTTATAAGACGACTCGCATACATCATATTTACTTCATTAAATTGACAAGTGATTGCAACAAACAATATAAATTGAAAAAATAAGTTGTGTCTCGTTTGTTTAAGAGTTCCATATATATACAATACCATCCATAGTTGGATCAAAGGTGAAAACAAAGTTTCTTTATCTCTCTTAACCGATTTTGGTTCGGATTTAAGCATGAACTGTACAATTATTGCTTAGATCGGCCACTTCGAAAACTTGTAAATGACTGGAAGAAACCAAGAGGTTGTGGGGGAAAAAAATAATCTCTCGACATTTCTGACCTTTAAAAGACAACTCCTGATATCGTTTATACATTTTATTCTCACCTACTTACTTATCTTGATAAGAAATCAAAACAGTTTTTTTAAGAATTTACTTTAACTTTATTTGGTGTGTAAATGGCAAAGAAAATTTTGATCAAGTAGGCTTATATTTTTTCACTTCATTTCATTCAAAACCCTCACCCTCAAAATTGGCATTCAGTTATTATTTTATTAATTTTACTGTCGGAAAAATTATTAAAAATTGTTTTAATTATGTCGAACTTGCAATTAAATGGTAAATATGTTTTGGAGGTGCTTAAATCAGCCATGGAACCACTATCTCTGGCACAACTTATTAATGCTTTTGAGCCGGATCAATGCACAAGTTACCAACGTGCTGCCTTGCGTTCGACCATTAATAGGACACTACGAGCGGGCATAAGATTGGGACTAGTGCAGGGTGTAAGCGGTCATTTCATCTCGATGCAGGCATTGGAGCAACTCGCGGCAGTGCTAGCTGAAGAATCTGATAACTACCAAAGTAGCGAAATTAGTCTTTCTGATGCCGGATCGGTAGTATTTCCATCAGATATGTCATCCGCAACCACATTAGACATATCTGGATCCGAACTGGCAACATCCAATGATGATATAACGCCAGTCACTTCCGAGGCATCTAGTGTTTATATCAATAACAAGAGAAGACACCATTGAAACTCAACGAAGTTGCTTTATGTGCCACTGCGCAGCATAAGACATGCGCCAATGTATAGTTATGTAAGGTTATGTATGGTTCTTTGAATTATTTCGTAAATTTGGGTAGTAAGTGTTTTATTAATAAGATATTGTATTATGGTGGTGTCAAAGATTATGTAACAAATGTAAAATGCTGTAGAAAAAATATCAATTGTCTTTTTTTTGTATTTAAATACACATTTGCTGACGCACAAGCTAATTTGCAAATTCGCCAATTTCATGCCATGTTCTTGTCATTTTTATGATTTTAATCAAATAAAATATTCAACAATAATCGTTGAACTAATCGGTACACACAACGCATTAAAACAGTTGACACCTCAACGAAGATTCTTCAAATCATTGTCAAACTCGTTTATTTTGGACAAAAGTATCGAATGAAGTGAAAAACAAGCAGCGCAAAAAATATTTAATATAACCAAAATAAAAAAAAAACAAGACTTGAACTATTTGAAATTGTTGAATTTATGAGTTACCAAATAAAAATTGTCAAATTTCTTAGAATTTATTGTGGCGACTCAAAGACGCCAGTGAGCCAGCTAGCCAGCGAGCCAGCGAAATTCCTGCATAAATTTGTGTTAACGTTTCGAGGAAATTAGCTTTTAGTATGCTAAATTAAAAGTTAAAGCAAAAGATTGGAAAAGTTTTAGGTTTGTCACTAGCCAGATTAAAATAATAATAAAAACAAAAACCTGTAGCAATAAAAATACTTGGCGAACCGGCAGGCCGTCGATCAGTCGTCAGTAAGTCCGGATTGTGACGCTACGTGATTTTTTGCACAGCGAGCTTGATTAGCACATGGCCAATAAACTTGTACCTACAAAAACCATATTGATGGATTATTGTCAATTTCTTTGGCGCCAGATTTTTTCAACTTTTTTTTTTTTTTGTTATTGTTTCAAATCAATTTCTGTTGCTTTACGATTTTTAATACATGTATTAAGTGATTGTGGTTTTTACGGGCGTCGCCCGAGAAAATGTGTTAAGAAATGCAAATGTTTGCATTAATACAATTTGAACTTTAACAAAAAGTCCACAAAAACCACAAAACCACGTTTTTGGAAATTCCTGACATTTAATGCGAGTTTTATGTCTAAGTAAGTGATTAATTTGCTCATTTGTATTATTAATAATTTTTTTTTTTTGGTTTGTTGTTTATAAACACAATTCCGATTGACCTTTGGCTGATCGCAAGTTGACATAATTTAGTCGTTGTTGAATCATTGGTCGAGAGTTTTTTTTTTGGCAATGTTTTGACGCAAATGTCAGAACGTTCAGTTGGTCATGAGTGCGTCTCATTTCAAAATTATTACACCGTTTATATGATGACTCAAGGCTCTTTGACTAAGAAGAGCATTTAAAATACAATAAGAGATACATCGATACTCGTCCAATCTTACCAATGGCCACAGAAGTGCTTCTTACTTGATATTTGGTATATAGATCACGTGTTTTATTGAATGGATTGGCTGTAAACATATGTATCTTCAAATATGCAGTGATACTAACTAAACATGAACAATGAAGATCTTCTATGATACTCTCACATTTTATGCCCTTTAATGATCCCAGCATCGAGTGAGTATTCGATTATGTCAGGTCTTGAGCTCCGAAAGAGCGGGTGGATTATACATAATTGAAGTTACGGGGTATTTCAAGGTCGAAACACTTGACTACAACATTTTTGCTTGTACTTTTTGCTATTTTTCAAGTCTTAAAAACCTTGTTAGACGCTAGCAGACACAAGAGCAACGTGAGGAGGTACTTCTGCGATATTCGCGTGAGTCTGGCCGATTACTTGTCAACACGTTCACAGCAATCAAGCTCAAATTATGGCTTCAAGTAATTATTCAACTTGAAATTAGTTTTTGCAAATCATTATGACACTCGATGTCATAGTGTTTTTCAAGCAACATCTTCATTTAAGCAAGTTGGACTTTGAAAGAAGAAGATCCATTAGCGAAATTTTATGAAAACCAAGCTTGGTCCAATGTTCAGGTGATCTTAACAACAGATGAGCGATTTCAAAATATTTAAATAGTAGTGGGTGTTTAAGCAGCTGAATGTCAGGACCTTTGGACGTCTCGTAAAACTTTTTTCAAGTCTCAAAAACAGTTTTATGCTTAAGACGCAATAAAAACAAAAAGATAAAAAAAAAACAAAAAAAAAGATTAACGAAATTGGTGCACAATATGGAAAACACAAAAACAAAAAACATGTTTCTCTAGTTTAAATAAAAGCCGCAAAAAACCAAAAACAACGCATATAAAAAAAATCAAAAACGCAAATGGACCAGAAAAACAGACAACAAAGTTTCAAGCACAAAAACAATAGATGACATGCTAATTTGAATTTGGGAATTCCTATAATCTGACTTAGATCGATCGTTGTCTGCTGCCTTGACACGCACTCACATACACACACACACACACAAACACACTCTCACACACATGTATACCATATACAGTACGCAAGAAGATCGTACACTGACACTCATCGGAATTTTTCTCCTTTTTTGTTTGTGATTATTGTTGTTGTTGTTGGCCACAATCTTTTGTCTTTTCCCACAATAGTCGTCATCTGCTTTGATTTTTCATCAACATCAACATTTTGGCAAGCCTCAAACGAATTGTGTTGTCTATTTTTAATTCACGTCATTTAATGGATTCAAAAAAATAAAAACAAAAATTCAAGCGATACAAGCTCGTGAAAGTCGTCGGCGACTTCGTGACGCCAAATTCGCAGACGGAGACGCAGACACGGCGAGTTGGTCTTGCAAATCAAAGCGTCAACGGTGAAAGGGGGCGTGTTGATATTTGGTGTTTTGGACTTTTGTCCGGCCGGACCAGTTTTGCGCACGCGGGTTTAACCCAAAGACCAAGCCAAATGACGCCAAACATTTCGCATACATTTTACATTTACGGCGGAATTTCAATTTTATTTGGCACAAGAACTTTGTTAATTTGGCATTCGTAATTAATTTATTATTTTTCAAGTTTCAATTTCGGACGTTCTTTTTTTTTTATAAGTATTTGTTTTTTTTTTTTTACAGTTCATTTAGGCTATTTAGCGTGATTTTTAAAGCCATTTGCGTGACGCTACGGTTTTTGGCCAGAAGTTAAGTGATTTTTTGCGCTTAAGCGTTAAAGCAAAGTGTGGGCGAATTGCATGTTCGTGTCTTAAGTCTTTTGTTAGTGCCCAATCACACGCCGTCAAATACTTGGCTACCGGAATTTCAGTTTGCCTTTTTCGGGCAACCAAATTATAGCAAACATGAAATAACAATAACATAAAGTAGCAACACACATTTCAAAATTGACTTTTTTTTGGCAGATTTTGTTTTTTTTTTTTACTTTTATGTTTTTGATAAAAAATCTATGGAATGCCTGGCGAAAAATATGACGAACGCAATCGAAGCAAGCAAGTTATACTCCTGTAGATATGAGGTTTTTGGCAAGGTACATCACGTCTGCTTTCGCGATCACGCCGAGGAGAAGGCCAAGAGTCTTAACATACGCGGTTTTGTCATGTATAGCACGCGTCATACAATTATCGGTGAAATGCAGGGACACACGCCGGTGCTCAAGGAGATGAAACTCTGGCTTGAGTTCAAGGGTAGCCCGTTGTCTCGCATTGACAAAGTAACCTTTTCTGAATTGAAACAAATTGAAAAATATAGCTATCCAAATTTTTCTGTCAAGTATGAACTTTAGACTAAAATTTAGACAAACACGTATTTTTCGATAAAAAAATCTTTTAAAAAAATTACAAAACCAAAAAATTATGTTTGCGAAAGTGCTCAAGATAAGCTGCCGCAACCTGTCTCGTTGCTCATTCGAGATACATGGCCAAGTACAGGGCGTTTTATTTCGCAAGCATACGGAAGCGCAGTCAAAACGCCTGGGACTACGCGGTTGGGTGAGGAACACCGAAGAGGGTACTGTCGTCGGCGAACTGGAAGGTAATGAGGCAAGCCTTAAACAGATGCAGCTATGGTTGAAAGCAGTGGGCAGCCCAAAGTCACGTATTGAGAGTGCGCAATTCGGACAAATGAGAACCGTGTCTGGACACAAGTACAATGACTTTGTGATAAAACTTTAAACCAGAAGTTTAAAATCGTTGATCCATTCAAAGAATGCAATTATAAAAATTCTAAATAGTAAAAAAAGTACGTGAAAAGAAACATAAGCAAAAGATATTAAAAATACAAAGATAAATAAGGAATTGCTAAAATGTATTGAATCAGCCTTAAGAAAACTCTCCAAATTAACACGAAATCGAAATTTTTCAGATAGATGTATAAATATGTGAAACCACATATAAAAACGAATTTATCATCCCATATGAAGCGTATAAGATTTTCGGTTTTACCGAAGTTACCTTTATTTTGTGTATATTTGATTTTGAAATTTTATAAATCAAATCAACGGTGACTTTGTTAACTTTATTAGTCACTAATCGAAAGGTTCGACGTCGTTCATACACGGAAATTCCCCGAAATACAAAGTTAAACATTTAACACAAATTGTTTGTCTTTGGCATAACGACTCGTCAACGCAAACTGGATTGGTGGAGGCACGCGAAACTTGTCTTCTTTGATATGAGAGCATATTGGTGGAGAGATTTGATATCCCAAAGAGACACCACGCGAATATTACAAACTTCACTAATAGTTTAATTGTGTGACCGGTCGAATATTATTTAAAAGGTAAAAAGATGGACTGACATATAAGCAAATGAAAAAAAAAAAAAAACATATGTCATAATAATTTATAAAATAGTTTTATTTGATTGATACAAAGCTTAATTGCGAACAACATAATAAATTTAAATGTTACGAGGCGCGATAATACTTTCAAATATTCTATTATTTTAATATCAATCGAAAGTCAACCGAACTGTACTAATTATTATGTTATAATAAGGAACGATGCAAGAAAACACGCTCAAAACCACCTAGGTAATCACGATTTTCACCACTCTCGAGCATTACAATTTAAATGATTAAATTTTTTATTGACCTTAACTTGCATTGTCTAATTTTCAAGCGATGACTGTATTTTGTCGCTGACTGTTTTCAAAAACATTTTTACTGGAATGTCGATTCGACTTTCAGATATTTCTACAAACGCACGAACATCTTTTTTGTTTTTACTATGTAACAACTCATAGTATTTCGTTCCTTGCCCCTTAGAAACGAAGCACAAGGCCCTGCCACCGTAAGCTTCTTCTGTATAACCTTCCGAAATGTGTTTTTTATCGAACCCTAGTTCAACTAATGTTTCATTTATGTTCTGTATATTTTCATCATCTATTGAAGAACCATTCATAACAACTTTGTATGTCTCAACCAAGTGAAATGCATTTCCAAGGTGATAAGAACCTTCCTTGAGAGTAACCCAAGGACTTTCATTTTCTTCCGATTCATTTTGCCATTGGAATGAGATTTGCCTCAACTTAGGAATGTAGATCTCAGAAAACTTGATAAATGTCTTTGCAATTCCTTTCAACTGCTTGAGTTGATCCAATTTACTTAGAGAGCTAACATCAAATTTTTTTTTTTTTACTTCTAATGTCAAATTGATTGACTGTAAAAACTTTTTTACAGAAATATCAATATTAAGTTCAACGAATTCAATAAACGATCTTATGTCTTTTTTTAAATCACTGTGTAACATTTTATAATATTTTGTACCTTGCCCTTTGGATACGAAGCATTCAGCCTTCTCACCATATGCTTCATCGGAATTCCCAATCGTTATGTGTTTTGGATCAAATTCTAGTGCTACTAACATACCATTTACTGCCTGGATGTGATTGTTTTGTATTGGGCCAGGTACACAATCTTTATACGTCTCTACCAAGTCGTTTGCATTTCTTAGGTAATAAGAACCTTCCTTAAGTGTCTTCCATGGAGAAATATTACTTTCCGACCCAAATGATTGCGACATAACGTGCAATAAAGGAAGGTAAAGCTCAGAAAAATGCACATGTGTCTCTGCTGCTTCCTTAAGCTTCTCAAGTTGACCCAACTCACAATTAAGACTTAAAGGTCTTGAGTTTTGATCTTCGGGGCTGTCAACATAATTTAAACCACTCATTTCTTATCTGATCTGCTGAAGAAGAAGAAGTAGAAGTATTTTTTTTTTATTAAAAAAATGTACAAATTTTACTTACATAGTATATAAATACTGTTTATATTAAAAAAAAAAGTTTTTGTTTTTGACAGAATATTTTAGATAGAAGCTTGAATCCCGAGAAATGGAATTGGTAGCATTCCGACTCCAACCGATCGCGCACCGATATCTTAGAAGCTATTTTTTTTAACACTTAAAAATCAGATGACTGCTTAGTGCTGTCAGCAATACATTGCGGCTTTATTCAACTAATCTACGTATTTTTCAACACTTTTCTGTAATTTTTCAAAATCTATCACTTTTTAATCAACAATTTTTTTTTGCCATAAATCACCAATTTGGAACGTTTTAAACAAAAAGTTCTTAGCACTTGCACTTGGCACAACTAGACTGAAAGGTAGGCCGGTAGGATTAAAAAACTCATCCAGTGCTGGAAAATTTCACATCTCGTTATCAAGTGGCGCTGCAAAACAGCAAACAATTCGGCGCTTGCTTTATTTTTCAATAAAAAGTTGGTGAAATTTTGATTAAATTTTATAAATTCGTTGTAGCAAGATGACCATGAAGCGACCGAATAATAGCGTTGTATTGACGCAAGAATCGAAACGCAGTAAAAGCGAGTTGATGGCTTACACAAACCGCGACAAGGCCCTATTAGAATCGGTAAACAAAGTTTAAATAAATTTTCATTTCGCCTTTGTAACATTTGATTTTCTTAAGGGTGTGCGCCGTACATCTAATCTTCAAGCGCCAATAATGCTACTGGAGGGACATGAGGGAGAAATTTTCACAACGGAATTTCATCCGGAATATGAGATGTTGCTGTCCTCGGGATTCGATCGACAAATATGTAAGTTCAAATCGACGTAACACCACTTGTTAGTCAATTGTTAATTGCTTGTTAGACATTTGGCAGGTGTACGGGGATTGCGAAAACATCATGGCTATGTCTGGGCACACAGGTGCTGTTATGGAAGCTCATTTTTCGCCGGATGGCGGCCACATATTCACCTGCTCCACAGACAAAACCCTTGCCATTTGGGATATTATGACTGGTCAACGAATACGTCGACTAAAAGGGCACAATACTTTTGTTAACAGTGTGCAGGGTACAAGAAGAGGCCAACAAATTCTATGTTCAGGCAGCGACGACCGTACGATACGAATTTGGGATGCACGCAAGAAACTTTCTGTCCATACGTTGGAATCGTCATATCAAGTTACCGCGGTGTGCTTCAATGACACCGGCGAACAGGTTATTAGCGGCGGCATTGACAATGAGCTAAAGATATGGGATATACGCAAACAGCAAGTGCTGCATCACCTGCGTGGTCATACGGACACAATTACGGGTGTAGCTCTGTCCGCGGACGGCGCACATGTACTGACAAACGCAATGGACAACACATTACGTATTTGGGATGTACGACCATATGCACCCGGCGAACGCTGTATTAAGATTTTCCAAGGTCACCAGCACAATTTTGAAAAGAATCTGCTGCGCTGCGCTTGGTCACCAGATGGCGACAGGGTATCTGCAGGATCTGCCGATCGTCATGTCTACATTTGGGATGTAGCCAGTAGACGGATTATGTACAAACTGCCAGGACACAACGGCAGTGTCAACGATGTTGACTTTAGTGGCCGTGAGCCATTGATACTCTCTGGTTCGAGCGACAAAACTTTGTACTTGGGTGAAATTGAGGATTAATTATTTTCTAATGTAACAATTATAATTCGTCTTTACTAAATAAAATGTGTAAATTTTTTTAAAAATCTATGGATTTACTCATCGTAGCCGAACATACGTCATTTTTTCGTTTTATTACTCATGTTTCGGCAGTTAAAGCTTGAAAAAGGAAATGCTTTGAGAAATTGCTATACATATATATAATATTTAAATTATCGCTGGTTGAAAAACATTCTTTTGAGATTGCCAAAACATTATATTACTCTTTAAAAAATAATGATGCACATAGACTTTTAAATTTAAAGATATAACTAAAAAAAAACTAAGTTAAACATAAATAGTATTAATGCGAATATACTGAATCGTTTGACTAAATGCCATTCTTCTTAACAAATGCATTTTCAATGCAAACATTAAATGGTTCAAAAGTGTATCATTTACATTTAGTTAAAGTCTTAAACTTCAATTTATAAACATTTTTCAAGGCGTTTTTGTCTTGTACAAAATATTATTATTATCATTGTTCATTGCTGACTAACTTTGTTGACAGTGCATTTATACTTCGTTGAAATATTCTTTGTGATTGTTAACTATCGTTAGACGAACTTAAAATAGTTACTTTAAAATTCCAACTACTTACAACTTTAGACTTAGAGTGGCTAATAACAGATTGTTTTTTTTTACCTTGCTGGCATAAAGAAATGTACTTTTGGTATGACTTTCGACTCGAAATGCTAGTAACTCGCTTACCCTTACACATTAAATGCCACATGTGTTGTCTTGGTAGGCGGCCAACGGCTGCTAGTATTTCTTAAGTTGTTCATATGTTATAAAGAAAATAATGTTCCAGGGACCCATGCGCACCCAAGTGGGCACAAAACCTTTGTACAATGCCAGCACACCTTCATTCCGTATTGTCTGTGAACAAGGAAACAATTAGTAAAAACTTAAACTCAATTGAGCTTAGTTGTCTTGTCGAACCTGTACGGCACAATCAAGACTACCGCTGTAGAGCTTTCGTGTAGCCGTCGTCGCCGTTGCGATGCCATTCACGATCGTCACATGGCTTTGATTCATAAGTCGCGTCTGAAACGGAACAAACAATAATGTAAAGTAAAAAGAAAAATAAAATAAATGCTTAGTGTCTGGTACTTACACGTATAACATCAATTGGCGTTGAGGCTACTGCACTACCCAGACTAGCTATGAAACTTGAGCTGTAAGCGATAAATTAAATAATGGTTTGCCAAAAGCAATGCACTTGTGCTTACATAAAATGATTGGCCACATGATCGCCGAATGCGCTCATCAACTGCAACTTGCAGAAATCATAGACTGGCAATTCCACTGAGGCAATGACGACCGCACGTTGCGCTGTCGGACCAACACCACGCCAAAGACCACGCATACCCTCATATTTGTAGATTTCCGAAAAACAACCAAGGAGACCGTGTTGTTGAGTGCCCTTCCCATGCACTTGCATACGCACCTTGAGCACATCAGTGGGATTCGCAATAGCGGAGGAAATGGCGCCAGCGGCCGCTGCGCACATAATGTTGCTCCACACTCTTTCACTGCCGTCGTCATTGTTTAGCAGGCCGCGTTCGTTGGCCAGCTTCTTGAGTGTATAGTAGGTGCCGAATTTAATGGTGCCATAGGTCGCTTGGCGCAATACCGCCGGCCAAATTCTATGTTAAGATAAGTCAACTTATGATTAGTATAAACAAATCATAAAATTAAATCCGTTTATTTTTTCGTTCGATAACTAGACTAACTGCTAATCTTTTAATTTCAAAAAAAATAGGTAGGCGGTAGGTGCAAATTACAAAAAGTACTCTTTTTTCTTAAATTGTACTGAGTGTGACACTTGCTTATCTGATAACTTGGCTAATTATGCCTCTATTGTTTTTTCGTGTAAGCCTACAATCACTGAACATAGAGCATCAACGCATTCGACATGTGATTTTCACGTTTATGTGATAAGGTCTTTGTCCGCACTGAAAATGTGTTATTTTTGAATAATTTGCCTTATCGCGAATAGCTCGATTTGATTTATTATATGCTCGGTGCTAAATGTAATGAGTTTTTCACATTCAACGATTATGGGGGTAATGTTAAAAAAGAATCGACAACGCTTATAAGCATACAATTAGATTACATGCACATATAAGACATACATATACAATACATATAATATTTAGATTTATATTTGGTGCCCTCCCGACAACCTGTTCTTTGCGTTTGCCGGGACACTTACCCTGAATATAGCGCGCGCAATCCTTCTTCCTGCGTGATTTTAATAAAAGCATCTGTCATACCACGATAACGCAGTTGCGAAAATGTTTGATCAATTTTTTGTCCTTGAATCTGGAGGCGCGTTTTTGTTGTATCAATTGGAAAAGTACCTGTTATATATGAGATATTCAATCAATTAATAACAAAAACAATAATAAACAAACAGATAAGACGTGTTTCGTTTATTGACTTTCATCACAATTTTATTTATTTACATCGTTCTAATGACGCGATTCCCTATCATTTCACAAGTTTCGCTTTACTTACCAAATTCGGCCGTAATAGAAGCCAAACCGCCATAAACAAACGGCCGCCAATCTTTCACCTCACCCATATTGACAACTCCAGACTTTAGCAAAGATCGTGCACCTGTTGAGTTTGTCGCTTAAAATGTCGCAGGTCTTAAGCAGTTGCAGTTGTTTGCGAACACACAGCTGTTTTTCGCCGTTCGCCAATAAAATTAATCAAATAATTATTATTAATTAATCGGCACGTTTGCAACTCATCAGCTGATTTTTCGTTTAACGGGATCCGTAGATGGCCTTGGCGAGAGACACAAGCGAGCCAGATTTGCACAGTCTGGCATCGTACCCAATACTGCCAATTGAGCGGTATTAGGTACGCCTAAGTTGCCTTGCCACACACACCACTTACGGCAGCTTATCATTGACCGAGCTTTAACATTAAAGTGCTCTATGTGTGGAGTGGGAGTTGGGTGACATGAGTTCAGCTTAGGCCTAATGGTACGGTGGTGGCGCAGCGTGTGAACATCGTTTTTCAATGCTGACGATTAATTGTGAACTATCAACAAGTTTTTGTGAATGCCCAAATAAAACTGTTGATTTTCATTTGTCCGTTACATTTTAATGCAACATTTGTCAAGTTCATTTCAATAGTTAATTTATTAACTTTTCTAAAGCTTCTTTAGTTGTTTGTGCCTTAAGTCTGCAGCAGTATGAAATAGAATAAATCAATCAAGTTTGTTTAAAACAAATACCATGTGTATCTATCAACAAACTTGGCCATTTGTAATCTATAGATTACTGGGAAAGATGTTGCAAATGCTGATTGTTTTTAAGAATTGTATTTTGGGAACTACAAACATCGTGCATTGCATAAAACCAACTAAAACATCACAACAAACACTTCTCAAATATTTTCTCATCATATTACAAAAAAAGTTGTTTACACCATGGTGTCTCAACGACTACTTTGCTCATATTACATCTTTAACTGCTTGTGATCTTATTTTAATTAATTAAAACACTCGTATTTTTAAAGATTTTTGTTTAATACACAATTTGTCCAAACACTTAAATGGGATTTTCTTTATTAATAAGAAATAAAGTGCAATCATTTATACGTAATTATTTTGTATCGTAAATTTGTAGATCGTTTTTTTTTTTTTTCTTTTTTGCGGTTTTTTTTCTATACTTTTTGTTTTGTATTATATGGTTGTATATATATTTATATATATATATGTATAGATCGATAAAGGTAAAGGTATGTAGATA
This sequence comes from Phortica magna, assembly GCA_037044515.1. Classification (NCBI taxonomy): domain Eukaryota; kingdom Metazoa; phylum Arthropoda; class Insecta; order Diptera; family Drosophilidae; genus Phortica; species Phortica magna. The sequence goes on from JBAMBP010002748.1 coordinate 175,360, forward strand.
GGTAATAATATTCATTTGCCTGTTTGTTTACTTAACTGTCATATAACATCATTATCATCGTTAAACTTTATCGATTTATTTATTTTTAATTAATATTTATAGATTTCCGATCATTTCCTCTATTCTTCTCTCTTTAATCTTATTTACTTAGAGCGTAGCGTCATCGAGCATATTGAATTCGTCGTTTTGGAACTCAAAACACTATCTCGCATGTCGATCTGTCATTCAACGTCTGTTTGTTTAATTAAATTTGTTGTTCAAATGTGCGATTATCCGTTGTACGGATAGAATCGTCGTTATTAAGTTATATCGCAATTATAAATTTCAGTGCACATATAATGCTTACTATATACAAATTCAATATGCAAGATGGAGATACTTTTTGTTTTCTCATTTTTTTTTTTTAAGTATGTTTATGTGTGTGTGTTTTGTTTATATGCGTGTGAGAGGTTGTTTTGTTTGTTTTTGCTTTTTTCAACATTTTTGTTTGTTATTTTACTCAATGCCTTTTTTTATGGATTTCTTTTCTTTTTTGTTGTTGGCTTCGGTTTGGAAACTGATCAGAGCACTTCGGGTGCATATTTTGGCCTTTTGGCAGCATCGCATGCATCATCATCGCCAGATTCCATATGGCCGCTATAGTCTGTCGGCATATCATCGTAAATAATGTCAGGGTGCAACGCCTGTTGCTGTTGTTGTTGATGTTGTATCGGCTGCTGTAGCTGTTGAATTGCTAGGTTAGCTGCCCCGGCAGCCATGACATGATTTCGCTTTAGGGCCATAAGCGCGCCAACATTATTGCCACCACCGCCAACAATACCAACGCCGCTGCCACTACTCAAACCGCTGCTATCCGCATGCGTTTGTTGCCCGGCACCGGCGTTTTGATTTGTTACATAATACGGACTGCCGCTGCTAGGGTCGAAGTAGAGTATTGTTTGTATGTATTTAATATTGCTTATAGTATTGTGGTAGTAATAGTGCTAGTAGTAGTAAAATACTTGCGCATGCGCACTCACCTGTATTGATGGGAATTGTTTGCCAGCGTCTGCTGGTGTGCACTTTGAGAATTGTAGATGATATCTGTGCAATGTTAATAAAACGTAAAAATTTCCCTAATGAATTTTTTAAGCGTCAACTACTTACCACCTTCGGCAGCACGATTTTCTAACGAAATGCCCGGTGAACCCGGCGCTGATTGCAAAACAATATCTTGCAGCGGTGAACTCTCACGTGAGTTATCTGTTTGCAACAAAAATTGGCATAATAAATTCAAAAGTTTTTAAAACGCATCTGCAGTAAACGCACCCATATGACTCGGTGAAACAGGCGCCGAACGAGGCATGCCGTATGGCGGCCGGAAGCCTTGGCTACTGCGTTGACGACGTTTTTTGTAGCTGTGATCTATCAACTTGGCACCACTGTCCGGATCGATGCGCCAGAATGAACCCTTTCCGGGCTCGTCTTGTGAGCGTGCAACTTTGATGAAATACCTAAAAAGGAGAACATGTTGCAATAAGTAATTGGTCTTGTAGCTTTCGAACAATTCATCAACTTACCTATTCAAACTGAGATTATGACGTATGGAATTTTGCCACCCCTTGTTTGTCTCCTTTCGGTAGTAGGGATAATGTTTCACAATGAACGAATAAATGCCAGACAGTGTCAATTGCTTGTCTGGTGCGGCAGATATAGCTTGTACAATCAGCTGAGCGTAGCTATAAGGCGGCTTCTCATTGTGATTGTAACTTGCAGTGGAAGGTGTTTGGAATAGGTCTTGCTGCAGCATAAAAAAAAAATTTTGTTTTTTTAGATCATTTACGTTTCTTATTGATATAGAAATATAATACAAAACGTACACTTTGCAAATTGTTGTTGCTGTAATTAGTGTAACCGGGCTGGCTCTGTGGGAACCCTTGGCGTGGGCTCGCAGGGCAGCTATTCGCAGCGCTTATTGTACCTGAAATTTTTCAAAAAAAACATTTAAAAACCATTCTAGGAAACAAGACAATAAGAAGTCTGCTAAAAATAACACTAGGTGTGTCTAACAAATTGTTTACTGGCTAAAACCGACTACTGCGCATGAACTAGTTTATTTTCATTAACATTGTTTATTAATAGTATAAGCCAAATTTAAGTGTGCTTTAAGTAATTTTATATCATCATCACTGAATTCCAAGTGCTTTTTTGGCAGCAGCAACAATTGGCAAATCAGTCGGGGCTTTTTCTTCTTTATTTGGCTCAAACTTAGTAATCTTGATCTCATCGATTGTATCTTCATCAGCGTTAGTATCTTCATCAACAGTTGTATCTTCAGAAATAGTGCCGTTGCCAACGACCAATTGTGTAAGATGGTGCCCAAGCGCATTTTGGAACCCTCTTACAGCCGCAAGGACTTTTGTCAGCGTTGGCCAACCAATTGTCTTGCGCTCGTCCATGCTGAATCTAATATTTCATTTACTAGTACGAAGATTTAGAAAAATTTGTGTATTCACAAAAAATTCAAACAATAATGGGATAATTTTTTGTAATAATGCCAAAAAAAAAAAAAAAACGATGAAAATACATCAAGTCTGCTTTGTTAACTTAGTTTGGTTCGAAGAATGTGTAGAGGGGTAACAACATAACTTGAAATTTATCTTAGTGCATAAATATCGATTGGAGTGTGCAACTAGTATTTCTTGACCTTTATGACCTTCAACAAATTATTAGAAAGTAGTTAAGTATAAAAAGCAAAGTATTGACTTGCCAGTTGGTGACAGGTAGGGGCTCTTCTGTTCCTTTTTCGGTATGGAAATCTTAAGCGGCGAGTAAATGGCATTTGCGCTGTCGATTGGCAATATGTGCGCTGTTGCCCCGGAGCTCTGTATCGCTGTCGCTGAGGAGCGCTGCGGTACCGTTTGTGACTGATGGTGGTGCGGGTGTTGTTGCTGCATTGACTGTTGCTGTTGCTGCTGTGCTAGATTCGGTGGAATTGGATGCTGCTGTTGTTGGGTGTGGTGGTGATGTGAATGCTGCTGCTGCTGTTGTTGTTGTTGTTGCTGATGTTGCTGCGTCTGGTGCACATCATCTTGCAGGGGTCGCGCTATAATGACATGGGCATTGCCGGACATGCTCGCAGAATGATTACTGTTATGGTTCACTGTAATTTGGGTGGCCCCTGAGCTAGATACGCCGCTATGTTGTGACGCAACAGCTGAGGGTAAAAAGCTCTCGAAATGTATGCGTATCTCGGTACTCGGAAAACGGAAAAAGCATCTGAATTAGAGAAACAAAATGTAATAAGTAAAAGCACAGCGAAATTTACAGCCTTACCTTCCCGGTAGACTGAGCGGTTCTGCATTGCGTCGCTGTAAAAAGTCATCTACAAAAATTCCATTTTTGCTTAGACACTGTACAAGAAAATCACGTGACTCCATGTCATAGACCACTTGGAAATGCTTGCGTGACACTAAGTTATTCTCGGCCACATGGAAATGCACCAGTGATGTCGACGAGTTGCGTCCAATAACCGTGATCGGTTCGGTGATATATAGCACATCCTGATTGAATCTGAGAAGACCGAGTGCATTTTCCGGCGGCGGTGGAGGTGGTCCTGATGACACAATATTGGCAGTTGCAATAACTCCACCAGAGGTAATGACAGAGTTGATAGCGGCGACATGGGCGGGTGGGTTATTACTGTTGCTTAGTGGGACTGATGTTGTTGTTGCTATAGGCGGCGTGGTGGCCATTGTCATCGTCGTCGCAAGTACAATGTTTGTGGGTGATGAATGCGCGCCGTCATTTACGTTATTGTTGTTGTTGTTATTATTGAGCGTACCGCCATGATGCAATTGCAACATGTCCTTCGCAATTGCAACAGTTGCGGCGTCGGCTGTCGTCGAACCGAATGCCGACGATGTTGCCGTAAGAGTGTGCGTTGTGCTATTAATGCTACTGGTGGAGCTGCTGTTGCTTATGATACTACTGCTAATGTTATTATTGGTGTTGTTGTTGTTGTTACTACTATTGCCGGTGGTTGTTGAAGCTGTTGTATTTATGTTAGTCGCGGCCATTGAGGTGTTGTTATCCACTTGACGTCCTTGTTCTTGTTGCAGTTTTTGTAGTTGTTTGTTGTTTTGGTGGGGATAGTACTCAAATTCCATTTGTTTAAACCAATTTGTTGTTTATATTTATTTTCACTTGCTGTTGTTGTTGTTGTTTTCGGCTTGATGCTTACACGCTAAAAATTTATGGTACCTAAAATAAAATGCACATTTTTCTATTTATTTCACATGGTCTATTTCTCTTTTATTTCTCAATTAATTTAAGAGAAATCGTACTTTTGTGTGTACTTTTTACTAAAAATCTATCTAAGATATTTTTCTTGCGTCTTATTCAAGGTTTTTCACTATTTTCCAAATATACATATGTATACACTGTCCATGCTGCTTCAAAGCCTCTTCTTTCGGCAGCTCCCGCTCACAGCGACCGACCCCACAATCCAATAAGCGAAAAAGCACACACATACACACTCGCACAACTTACAGGCACAGGCACAGGCACCGCACATCAAGTGCACTCTCTTGCTCTTTTTGCTAAGTGTTGTCACATCAGATGTTTACATCACATTATTATTAAGGTGGTTGAATGCTTTAAATACATTGACATTTTATTATTGTTTTCGTAAATATATTATTTCAATTTTAGGCGTGGGGCGTGGGAAGTCTATTTTCCACAGTATATATGCACGTTTTCAAAGAAATCCAAACAAATGGATTACGAGTGCCTGGCAACACTGTACGCTTGCTGTTTTGCTCAATCGATCGATCCGGTGCGGTACGTGGTGCGGTGCGTGTAAAGCAAACTTGAGAGAAAGAATAATGTAAAAAAAGAATGCGAAAAAAACATAACACACACACACGCACGCACGCACACATTCACTCACACTCAACTCGAGAAATGCGTAAAAATGCCGCTCGCGCACACAATTTTAGGATGTGTGTTAGTGTGCAATGTCTCTTTTTCAGGCTGCCAGCCTGTTCGTCTGTCCGTCCGGTAACCGCGCGGACTTCACCTGCTAGCTTGTTTTCGTTTGCTTGCCTTTTCTGTTTCACCTTTCCTCATTTTCGCCTTTCATTCAATCACAATCGGATTGCGTAAACCTTACCACCGCTCCTTATGTGACCCGTTAGCCACACTTGCCTTGCCCACAACACTTTTAAAACTTCTGTTTTGTTTCTTTTGTTATTATAATTTTTTTCCGATTTGAATTTGGCGCACAACACGTTTTTTCTATCAATAATTACGCACAGCTCTTGTATACATATATCCATACATACGTATGCTAAGCGCTCTATAAGTGCGCGTGTGTGCTTGTTTGTCTTTTTTTCTCGATGTGTGTGTGCGTGTATGTGTACATGCGTGTGTTTATGAAATGTTGTTGCTGCTATTGTTGTTTGTGTGTATGTGTCTTTTTATTATCGCCGTGTGTTGTTTATTTTAAGTTTTTTGAAGTTTTCTTTTGTATTACGACCCCGTTCAAAATAGAAAATTTTAACACTCACATATAGTATTCATGGATTATAGGCTATTTTAATGTAATAGTTGAAAACTCTTAATTTTTAATAAACGTTTTCACAGTTTTTTTAATCTTTTTCTGTGCAACCGCTCCGCCGTAAAGCTGAGACCGACGAGTTTAGAACGCAAAAGGAAATACGAGGCAAGTGTATACTACATTGCTTCATGTGATGTGTAGGGCCATTGGACATAAGAGTTTAGAACGCAATAGGAAATCGTTCGCTGTTTTTGTTTTTATTCTGTAGCCAGTGCTGCCAAATCGCTAAAAACTGCTAGCCGCGGACATGTTTCTTCAAATCCACCGTGGCATAACACATTTCATCGGTGTTGCCAAATTTACGATTATCTGGCTGTTTCTGATAATTTTTCACACTAGACAGCCAAATTATGACTGATGTCTTTTTGTGTTATTTATCGCTTTTGCTGTAAGT